>FIZU01032385.1:0-16009 GCA_900064475.1 Pseudococcus longispinus
AGAGTTGTTAGAATTTAGATTCGACGAATATTCCTTGATTTATCGTTGAAAAACTGTTTTCTTGGATATGCGAATTTTCACATTTTCCTATTTTCCGGGCAAACTAAGCGTTTTTGATGAATATTGATAAGAATCAAAATTGTAGAGCGGAAAATTTTCTTTCATTTGTATGTCGTCAGAATTTCGATTTAACAAATATTTTCCCAGTTATGGTGAAAAAACATATTTGAAAGTCGGTCGTCTACACCTCGAAAATGCGATGTTGCCTTTTTACCTTCATGGCTTGTTCTGTACCAATGCTGAATTTCTGAAGCCAACATTTTTTTAATTTTCTGTAAGGTGTCCAATAAATAAAACATTGTTATTGGATGAGAAAACGAAATAACTAAATGTCAAAAATTCTTTTTTGAGTTTCCATAGTTTTATTTTTTTTCTAATCTAAATAATGATTATCACGATTTCACTGGCGTCTAAATTTATTTAAAAAAGAAGGGTTAAAACATCAAATTTCAAGTCAAAACCCGTAAAACTAAAACAGAAAACTGCAAACTGAATCTGAAAGTAATTCAAAAAGTCAAAACTGAAAATAAAATGATTTCAGTTTTTCATCATTGAAACCAAAAATATTTTTTATGATGGCAGCACTGATTTTGGCCGGATTTTTCTACAATTGAACGAAACATTCAGTTCAAAATATTTTACCAAAGTAAAGATTAGAAGAAAATTCAAAAAAAGGTATCGGAATTACGAAAATCAACCATTTTTCGATCACACGTTCATATTTTTGAAACCAGTTTGACGTTCGATGATTTCCAAAGTTGAAAAAAAAAATTCTTAATGATTGATTTTTTGGACACCTTGTATATTCTTCATTATCTCCATCGAGATACCCCACGAAAATGTTTATTAAGACAAATATTATGTAAACAGTCCATTTTGTTTTTATTTTCAACTTTTTTTTCAAACTTGATATTTTAGTCGAATTTCCCCTTATTTCGCTAATAAACTGCACTTTCACAAATAATCGCAAAAATCTAAATACGATTTTTATTTTCAGGTTTTATGTCGGATGTGATCTATGTAATAATTGGTTCCACGGCGATTGCGTCGGTATCACCGAAGAAATGAGCAAATCGTTAGCTGAATTCGTATGCTTGGAATGCGCTCACGCCAGAGAATCGCAAGAATTATATTGTCTATGTAGACAGCCTTACGACGAATCTCAGTGAGTGATTTTCAGCCGACGTAAAAAAAAACTGCCATCGTTTCGAATACGTTAACATTTTTCTCATATTTTAGGTTCTACATATGCTGCGACAGATGTCAAGATTGGTTTCATGGTCGATGTGTGGGTATCATGCAATCGGAAGCTGATCACATTGACGAGTACATTTGCCCCAATTGTACGAGTAACACGAACACGAACATAGCGAATATGAAGAATCTGACGCAGAAGGATTACGAAGCGTTGAAAAAATTAATAAAACAAATACAGGTACTTGAGGAAAAAATTGCAAAAGAATAACCAAGCCATTGTTGTCTGTTCGACAAATACATTTTTACAATAAACTAAAAATTTAAAAACGTTTATTGTTATAGATGCATAAAAGCGCATGGCCGTTTATGGAACCAGTTGATCCGGAAGAAGCTCCTGATTATTATAACGTTGTCAAAGAACCAATGGGTACGATTAATCAGACCTATTGATACCCCCTCCCCTTCATTTGTACTTCTCTTACGTTAAATTTATACTGATTTTCGTTTCGCAGATCTCACCACCATCGAGTTACGCGTCACCGATCGCAAATACAAAAAACTCAGCGAATTTATCGGCGATATGACCAAAATTTTCGATAACTGCCGATACTACAATCCGAAAGATTCTCCTTTCTACAAATGCGCCGAAGCTCTAGAATCGTATTTCGTATCGAAGGTGAAAAACATTCGAGACAGATTGACCGAAGCTAAATAATTCACGTTGTCGAGCTCTCTACTTCGACATCGAATTCTCATCGTTTTTACTACGCTTTTTTTTTACTATCTTATTTTCCTTTCTATCGCTCGACTAATTCCTTCATCTGTTTTCAATTTTTATTCTTGGTGGTATGTTTTATCCGCGATAACTTATTGTCTACGATTCAATGTTTATAATTTTTTTTTTTTGAAAAAAAATCATGCGATTTACAGAGATTTTCCGTTGTATTTGTCCATTTGTTTTATTATATGCATAACTTTTTCTGTAAAAGGAATGTTGATATTATCGTTGTATATTATAATGGTGTTAACATTTGTGTAAATGTTGCCACTTTGTTTAATATATTATCTTTTTTTTTTTACGTTATATTTTGTGTGGTCTTATATAACACGACATTGGTATTATTTAGTTACACTTTTTTTAATTTATTTCCTTTACTGTTTTGTATTGGCAATTTTTTTTCGATATTTAAGTTTTTAATTTAAACAAATTTTGTAATTAGATTTTGAAAGTTTTTTTTGTAATTAGATGTAATTTTAATTATTTCCCCTCTTCTTTTTTTACTATTATTTTTCTTTTTTTTTTTTTAATTTACATATAATGTTATTTTTTTGTGGAGAATGTGGTTAATCGTATTGTAAGATTGTATTTATTGATGTATGGTGGAAAATTGGAACCAGATATTACCGTTCATTAAAAATAGCAAAAAAAATCCATTGTAAGTTTAAGCTAAACCCCGACCCCCCGCATCGTAAGCGATTGGAAATGGAAAAAATTGAATTCGACGAGAGCGAAAATAACTCCGAACGTGTAATTGTTGAAAAAAATTCTATCTAGTCTTTCATGGTTTATCGATGTTGAAAGGTACTTAAAGATTTTAAAGTTAATTTTTAGTAGTTTTTGTATGTGTACATATTTAAATGAAAAAAAAGACGATGAAATTTCCAAAATCCATCCGAACGTTGCGCGTTGTTTGTTTCTTGTTGAATACACGCGTTACTGAAATAAAGACGTATCTGTGGTAGTTTTGTAGTATGGATGTACAAAATGAATCATAGAAGTTTAATTTTGTTGTATAAATGTACTTTTTTGTATTATATGAATCAATATTTAAGATATTTAATTATATAGATTTTTTTCGATGTTGTTTCTTTATTGTCGAATCGTAACGTGTTGATTATGGGCGTTGGTGTAGTAGAAGGGACGCCATGTGATGAGTTAACATCGATGAGGATCATTGAATGTTTAAATTGAGAGAGATAACGCTGGAAGGATTTTTTCAATATTGAGTCACGATCGAGAGAGTGTAGAAGTTTTCCAAATCAATCCTCAACGAAACGAAATTTCATTCAAGAGAAACCTCAATCAGCAAGTCGAGACTTGTAATTTGTAGCTGTAGTTGAATTTATTAATAAAGATTAACTTTTTGGAAATTTCCTTAAGATGAACCTTTTCAAAAACAAATAATAAGGTTCACTCGTAAAAAAATCCCCCGTTGTTTTGTTTTCAACGTTTACGTTACGTACCGATTCCGAAGAAACGAGGGTACCGAAATTGTATCGATTATTTTACCCATATCGGGGAAGACATTTCTGGGAGCTGCGCTATCCCTTTCATCGTACACTTCCCCCTCAAGTTCAAAAACATACCGTCGCTCCCTCTACTCGTGTTCACAATTGGTTAGAATAACGCCTACTTGTCTAGTACATACCAGATTGAATTTAACTCGGTTTACGGTTTTATTACAATTATATGTGATAAAGATGTTTAATGTTTGATAACGAATTTAAATAACTCGCTTCCTCGTGAAATACGCTCAGTGGTGAAGTGAATTTATATTCGCTGGTTTCTTGTTGTTATGTTCACCGTTCCAATTACAATGCAAAACATGAGCTGCGCGTGTTTAAAACGGATATTTAAACTGAAAAGTGAGTTGAAGTTAATATTTACAAGTGATTCATTAATTAACGCTCGTACTCTTCGAATTGAAAAAATACCGAGTACAAGATCTCAAAACGAAGCGATTGTTTGGAAAATATTCCAATTTAAAATATTAGTAACGATCAGGAAGCGGTCAATTTGCCGATGTCGTGCTATTCAATAATTTTATCATTGGAAAAAAAATTTAAACGAGGAATTGCTCAAATCTACCTCAAACACGAGTTCCATTTTAATACCTACGATTTCTAAAATATTGAAAAAATATAATTTTATAGATAACTACAGATTCGTATCGTCATTCGAAGGATTAGAACCTCCAGGACCGAGTGTAAAAACCGAAGTTCCTGGCCCAAAAACCAAAAGCTATATAGAAAGGTTATCGAAAGTGCAGGTACAGTGAACCTCAGTGAAAATGACTTTGAAACGATCGATTAGTCACGTGATTTATCATGTTTCATCACGTTTTAGCAAAGTAATTCTGTTCAATTATTTGGTGATTATGAGAAATCGATCGGAAATTATATCGTCGATGTGGATGGCAATGTTTTGTTGGATGTGTATATGCAAATCTCGTCCATTCCCATCGGGTATAATCATCCTGAAATAATCAATGCCATGCAGAGACTTGACAATGTTGTAAGTGAATACCTACTTAGTAGATTCATTGATACGAGTTATAATTATAGAGATTTAATTGCTTGTTATTTTTTCGTTCCTAGAAATCAGTAGTTAATAGACCTGCACTGGGTTATTTTCCTGGAGCTGATTGGATCGGTAAACTGGAGAACGTGTTATTGAGCGTTGGTATTTTTTTCACGTGTCAAGTTCTCCATTTATCTGTACCTAACCATAAAAAGAATACCTGTTTTCAAATTCACAGGTGGCACCTAAAGGTTTAGCTCATGTGACCACCATGATGTGTGGTTCTTGCAGTAACGAAAATGCAATGAAGAATATTTTCTTTTGGTACCAAGTGCAACAGCGAGGTGGTAGTTTTGAGTTCACCGAAGAAGACCGAAACTCTTGTATGCTTAATTCTCCTCCTGGATCTCCTGAGTTGACTATTCTATCGTTTAAAGGTTAATATACGAATTTTCTGATTGATTTATTTGAAAAGCTGTTGAAATTAAAATCAGGCGAATGATTGGATTTGATTGATATGAAATTTTCTGAGAAAGTAACCTACTTCAATTCAAATAGAGAAGAAACTTTCTGCGCATGCGCGAACTCTGTCCTTATCAGTTCCTATTTATTTATTTATTATTTTACGTATTTTATTTTGCTCGTACAGTTGATTTTTGTAATTTTTTTTTCAAAAATGTGATTATTTATAAATTCTGAAATATATGAATTGAACCAGGTGCTTTTCACGGAAGAACGCTGGGCGCATTATCGACAACTCGATCCAAATATCTTCACAAAATCGACGTACCGGCTTTCGACTGGCCCTTGGCTACATTCCCCCAGTACAAATATCCTCTCGAAGAAAACGTCGCAGAAAACAAAAAGCAAGACAAGAATAGTTTAGAAGAAGTATGATTCGTCGAATAAGAAAAATGCTACCGTAACGTTTGATTTATTACCAATTATTATCCAACTCGAACCACCTTTTGCAACAGGTAGAATACCTAATCGAACAACAAAAGAAGAAAGGCAAACCAGTCGCAGGTATCATCGTTGAACCTATTCAGTCCGAAGGTGGGGATAATCATGCTTCTAAAGAATTCTTCCAAGAACTACAAAAGATTACTAGAAAAGTACGTATAGCTAATATATACCCACCTGCCTGATTATGCCCAATCGAAACAGTCGTTCGAATCACTGATTGATGTGGAAAAAAATTATGTAAAATGCATGTAATATCATAACTCATAAGATTTTTATTCAGCTCCATTTGACACATTTTACATTATTTTACGTCAAGTATTATTTATAATGGTAATTTTACACGTAAAATAGCATCCCTAGTTCGAATACCTTTTACAGGTTACCTTTTTTTTTATTATTTTCCAGCACAAAGTAGCACTCTTGGTAGACGAAGTACAAACTGGAGGTGGTCCTACTGGAAAAATATGGTGTCACGAACATTTCGATCTCGACGGACCTCCCGATATAGTAACTTTCAGTAAAAAAATGCAAATAGGAGGGTATTACCTGAAACCAGGTTTCATGTGAGTTTTCTCAAACCTTGAAATAGGGATCGATTTGTTTACTTTATAATAATTAATATCGCCTGTCATAATTTACAGCCCTAAACAACCATTCCGAGTATTCAATACTTGGATGGGCGATCCTGGTAAAATGATAATGTTAGAAGAAGTTTTGAAAATCATCAGACGCGATCAATTACTAGACAACGTCAAAGAAACCGGAAAAGTATTAATGAAAGGGTTATTAGAATATCAAAATAATTATAACGGATTGATACACTCAGTTCGAGGACGGGGCACTTTCATATCTTTCGATTTACCTACCACCGCTCAAAGGGATACCGTCGTCAATAGATTAAAAAACAAAGGTACCTAAATCTAATTACCATCATTGTATATTTCTCGATCAAATTTTATTTTATTTGATGAAATTTTCAGGAGTACTCAGCGGTGGTTGTGGCGATAACGCAGTTCGTTTGAGACCTGCTCTAACCATGCAGCCTAAACACGCCCACATATTTTTGGATAAATTGAAACAAGTATTGGACGAAGGAAATATCTAATTACTTCGTATTAATACCTACCTTTGCTTCGAAGCTATTGTTTTTATTAATGATTCACACGTAATCTTGTACTATCGTATTCAATTGAATTGAATTTCATTTGCAAGATCTCTTCCCTTGATTTTTTTTTCTCAAATTTTATATTTTTCATGTTCGTACCAGTTTACGTATTTAACTGTATGTTTACGTATTTATTTTGTTTTGAAAAAATCTCGTCAAATGTGTTATTTGATGATGGCGGATTGTGTCGCAGCTTTAGCTACCTATTTATAGTATTGATAATTAAGTCTTCCTTGCATAGTCTTCCATTTTATTTCTTCTGTTTTCGTATGTTATTTTAAAATGTAAATCCTACCTACGTTTTTTATTGAGATATGAATGAGTATTACTGTTATATTTATTAGTCAATATTTTATTTCATAAGCGTAGAAAATTCTACGGATACTCGACAAATAAAACATTACATGTATAATTTTTGTTTTCAAGTTTCCATTTATTCGATTTGAAATATCGATATGGTAATCTAATAAATGATTCGTTTAATTCATGGACCAAACCAGCATAAAATCAAGGAAAAATGAACGTATATTGAACTGAGAACGACGTACTTAGCCCCCCACAAATTAATTCGACTAATTCGATGCTGCTGATTATGAAAATTTTGTTAATTTTCAAATAACAATAGTTGTTTTACTGAAAATTGCATTTTCGAGTTTAAAAATTCTCATATCTCGGCAACCATGCTCGACCCAGAAAAATGGACGCCGGATTCGCGATCAGCGACCTCGAATTAGCCAACAGCCCAAATTTCAGTTCGATCCGACGATAATATAGAATATGCAAAAATCGTCAAAACTGCTCGTAAGTCACTTTTTGAAAAATTTGAAAAAAATTTCAGAAAATGGGCAATTTGAGGGTCTAGGGTGATAGAGTCAAACCCGACGATTGCAAATCTGCCCTCGGTTTTAAAATCGGAACAATATTCGCAGAGATATTAGCGGTCAAAGTTTCGACCAATCAGAATGCTTTCTGACCCTATTCTTCGGTCACATGACTGTTTCAACACTTTTTTGAATATTTGTAGCATCCAGAAGACCTACGAAGTCGAGTAAAAGGTCAAATTGGACTATATCGAGGCCGTAGAATTCAAATTTATCATTTAAAACTTTCACGATTGCAAACTTCGCGAAATAAAATTTTTATCTCGCGAAGTTGGCAACACTGCTTAAAACAAATATCAAATTTGAATTCTACGGCCTCGATATAGTTCATTTTGACCTTTTACTCGACTTCGTAGGTCTTCTGGAAGCTAAAATATTCAAAAAAATGTTGAAACAGTCACGTGACCGAAGAATAGGGTCAGGAAGCATTCTGATTGGTCTAAACTTTGACCGCTAATATCTCCGCGAATATTGTTCCGATTTTAAAACCGAGGGCAGATTTGCAATCGTCGGGTTCGACTCTATCACCCTAGACCCTCACATTGCCCATTTTCTGAAATTTTTTTCAAATTTTTCAAAAAGTGACTTACGAGCAGTTTTAACGATTTTTGCATTATTCTATTTTATCGTCGGATCGAGCTGAAATTTGGGTTATTGACTAATTCGAGGTAGCTGATCACGAATCTGACGTCCATTTTGCTGGGTCGAGCATGGTTGCCGAGATATGAGCATTTTTTTACTCAAAAATGCATTTTTTAGTAAAACAATTGTTGTTATTTGAAAATTAACCAAATTTTCGTGATCAGCGACATCGAATTAGGTGGAAACGACATGAAAATACCTAAGGTTCTTTAATTTTCGAAATATCCGTTTAATTAACGAAAATAAAACACTCCATATTGCTCGAAATAATGGATACGTCTGAAATCTGATTGCATATTCGTGATCAGCGACCTCAAATAATTTGAAAACCATTCCAAACTTCACCCTATGTACGAAGGTATTCGGTTTAATTGATAAAAAGTAATTAAAACCGGTTAAAAAATGGCAATTTTTGAAAAATTACATTTTGCGCCTTGTTTTGAAGATGTATGCAGCACAAATAACACGATGAAGGTGACGAGAACGGCTTATTTTGATGCGAAAAATCAGAAATATCACTAAGAGAATATAACATACTGAGAGGTCGCTGGTTCCTAATACTGAAATACTGAATTAGCATTAGGAACCAACGACCTTTTAATATCTTATATTCTCTTAGTGATATTCCTTATTTTTCGCATCAAAATAAGCCGTTCCAGTCATTTTCATCGTGTTGTTTGTGCTGCATAACTCTTCTAAACACGGGGCAAACGTGTTTTTCGAAATTTGTCATTTTTTAATCGTTTTTTTTTACTTTTTCTTAATTAAATCGAATACTTTCGTTTATAGGGTCATGATTAAAGTAGTATTCGACTAATTCGAAGTCGCTGATCACGAATATGCGATCGGATTTGAAATGTATCCGTTATTTCGAGCCATTTGAAGCGTTTTATTTCCATAATTTTTGTAAATTAAGCGGATATTTTCAAGAATGAACGAATTTCAAGAATATTCATGTCGATTTCGACTAATTCGAGGTCGTTCATACTGAATTCGAGGTTCATTCTCGACTTTTGAATTTTATTCTCTAGATTTCACCTGGTTTCACCCCTCAATTTTCACTTTTTTATATTCCGCAAAGTGCATACTGATAAAAAAAAAACTAAAACAAAACTAAGCACGTATTAATTTATTTCATAGATACACATAAATAATTACAAAGGTAAATTTCTCAATTAATAGAAATCACTCGTAAAAAAAATCCGTCGTAATTGACAATTCACCTGCAAATTTCTACAACATAAATGCGCGCGTTTCGAATTACAATGTAAAAATTCAGTCTTAAACGCTGCACGATTGATTTACAAACACTCGCCTTCGAATATACAGAACACATTCAAATAATGATACGATTGAAAAAATCAAACGTTAAAAAAAAAATAAGGAACTGATTCGCGAATAATTTTTTTAAAACAAATAATACAAATTCTTACCATCACAGAATCGTATAAAATAAATAAATACGTAACATCTTCGCCAGGAAACATTTCATAAGGGTAGATACATTTAATAGTACATAGAACCATTCATTTCTCGATAGGTACTTTTTTTTAAACATAAAAAATAATATAAAAAGGAAATAAAACGTCTATAATAATAGGTACAGCACAACTGGAAAATGTATACCGGCCGTTTAAAATAAATAAAAAATTGGAATACAAAAAAATCACATTAAATTCGATTACGTTGTTTTCGAGGGCGGATACAGATACTTTCAATGAAAGAAATAGATAGATAGAGAAAAAACAAGAAATACTTAGGCATATCTAACGCGAAGACAGCACTGCACCGCAGAGCATATACAATTCATGTCCAACTACTGAAGGTAAATTTACATTAGGGTAACTAAAATTACAAGCGTTAGTTTGTAGTGGGATTTCATACAATAATTACTAATACACATAAGCAATTACACTACAATTAGCATATAAATAACATTCGACTAATGTAAATAAATCGCTGATAATTTTAAGTAGTTAATTTTATAGTAAACTTTAAGCATAGGAATAAAATATCTGTCAAAGATTCGATCGTTTACACACAACAAGCTGATAAATGCTTTGAAAATTATTTTTAAAATGCAATGAAAATAAATACAAAAAGAAAACAATAAAATTCAACACGTAGACGACTACTAAGGTTAACTTTGTTCTAAATCACCGGATAATTGATAATGGTATCTTCTGAGCGCCGCCAATTTTAATCTTTCTTTTTCTAGCCCCGATTCTAATTCTAAAACTCGAACTTGCGAATCCATTTCTAATCGTTTTGCTTGATGTAACGATAATCCGGAGAAATCCAAATCTTCTGCGAATAATATTCACACATTTTATGATTATCAAACACCTAGAACAATTTACGAAATGACTTATCGATGAAATACCCGATTCTTCGACGAGTTGTCCGCAAGATTTAACGGTAGCTACGACGTTTCCGGTGCAATTCGTGACATCTTTGGAAGCAGCCGACAAAGCGATCAAATTTGAGCTATTTCGGTCAGCTTTTACACGACTGGCGACCACCAGATGGGCAGTACTAGCTGCTACTCCTTGAGCCGCCACGATCAAACGTTCTAATTTACCATTTCCACTGACAACGTCATCTGCGGCCGTTCTATAACATATGGAAACAAGTAACAACGATTTTTCTGCAAATTGGCCCATTTTTTCAGCCAAGGTTCACTTACAATAAATATTTGGCACCCATTCCGACAGCTTTGGCGGCTGAAATTAATCCTTCGGTCCATTGGTGGTTACGTTTATAGAATTCTTTGGCTGATAATCGATTATTCTGTAGGAAAAACAATCAAATGAGACTTACGAGTGGAAAAAAGGTTAAATTAATCAGATACTAACCGCATTTCCCGCAGCCACGATTTCAGCTTGTAAAATTCTTCATTTCTGGACTAATATTCGTATAGCTTTCATTAGATTAGTACAAGAGTCGAGGATTTTACCGTTCACTTCTAACTTTATACCGGAATCGGCTACTTTAGATTCTTTAAGCATTTCCTGGAATGAAAAGACGTATATGAATCATCTCTAATGATGTTTACACATTTATACCGGAAGTGATAGAAACTGAGATGGAAAAAATACGCAGTAAATATTAAGTACCTCGATTCTATTGGCTGCTTCCTCGATGGCTTTATCCATGATGGCTAATTCGTTATCAACCATATCGCCCAACGCTTCGATGGAATTACCGTTCATCGCAGATCCATATAACTTGGATAAATCGAAAATAATATCTCGCAGTTGCGAATCGTCGTAGTTGACGGAGTTTGATTCATTTTTTTGCAAAAAATCTATTATCGCTTTGGACTCGAGGCCGATCTTTTTCAGGTTGGTGATCATTTCTGTAACAAAAAGGAGACCAATGGTTATAATTATTATAAATAGAATTTTTTGATTTAAAGACATAATAGATTTGATTAAAAATAAACTAAGCATGCGAAGATATCGAAGCTGATACAAATTAAAGATCGAAAAATGTGACTAATTAAAATCAAACCAAAAATTATCGATCAAAAAAATGGAGAATAATTTTACAAAATTTGATGTTCTATAGATTGATTTAATTTACGTATAATTGTTCATTTAATGATATTGGAAATAACATCAAAACTGTAAAAATACTTTTAAAAATTTTTAAACCAAAAATTGGTTCCAAATATCTTAAAAATGCTTTAAAAATTGATAAAATTACATAAATACGTAAAGATCGTTTAAAATAGTCACAAACGAACCCTGTAAATCATTGTTAAGGGAAACTGAGAGGTGTAGAATTTTTCCAAGAAGTGATTGGGGAGAATTTCGTAATATAATTTCCAATTGTTTTCTTCAAAACGTGAATTTTCGAAGTTCATCAATTTTTCTGATATTTTGCAACATTTTCAATGTTACGTCGTTGGAAACTGAATTGAATTTTGTCTTTGAAACACCGAAGAAAACAAAATAGAACGTTTCGACTGCTTTTTTGTTCAAAACTAACTTTTTTGCAACTATAAAAGATACGAGTTTTTTTTATAAAAATAAAAATTACGAAGTTCGCTACAAAAAATGCGTATGAAATCCCAATTTCTGACCTCTTCGAAAAAAATTCTTAAATCATATTTAAAGGAATGAAACATTGACATTTCCATGGCACTAATAAACAAAATCTGCACATAATTGGACAAAATTCATGAAAAATGAACAACAACGATAAAAAAAAACGATTAAAATTAATTAATTTTTACCTTTTTTGATTTTAAATTACTTAAGTAAGCAAAAATATGGTTTTAAATGTAATGTGGGGCTGTCAATTACAATTGATTAAATAGTTGATTGAAATTTCATAAAAATTTAGAATAATCGAAAATTATTGGAAAATATAGCGAATAATTTCAATTAGAAATTAAGTTCATTCAATTTCAATTATCGATTTCACTTAAAATCGATTATTTAATCCCGATTATTGATTCCATTCAATTTTGACTATCGATTATTTAAATTAGATTATTGATTTCACTCAATTTGATGTCGATTGTCAATAACATTCGATTTCACTCAAAATCGATTATCGATTTCACTCAAAATCGATTATCGATTTCACTCAAAATCGATTATCGATTTCACTCAAAATCGGTTATCGATTTCACTCAAAATCGGTTATCGATTTCACTCAAAATCGATTATCGATTTTACTTAAAATCGATTATTGATTTTACTTAAAATCGATTATTTAATTCCGATTATCGATTCCATTCAATTTTGATTATCGATTATTTAATTTAGATAATAGATTTCACTCAATTCGATGTTGATTGTCAATAACATTCGATTTCGATAGTCGATTTACTCAAGAACGATTATCGATTTCATTTAAAATCGATTATTTAATTAGATTATAGATTTCACCCAATTCTATGTCGATTGTCAATAGCATTCGATTTCGGTAATTGATTTCACTCAAAATCAATTATTGATTTCACTTAAAATTGATTAGGTATTTGATTTCGATTATCGATTTCACTCAAAATCAGTTATCGATCGCACTCAAAATAGATTATAGATTTTACTCAAAATGGATGATCGATTTCACTTAAAATCGATCATTTAATTTCGATTATAGATCAATTTTGATTATCGATTTCACTTAAATCGATTATTCAATTTAGATTATCGATTTCACTCAAAATCGATTATCGATCACTCAAAATCGATAATCGATTTTTGGCTATCGATCGTCAATTTTACTCAATATTGATTTCTCTTAAACATCGCCACATCGATTATCAAAAGTTGAATGGAATTTGATGAAAAAATGACATGGATGAAAATTGAGTAATTTTGATGATAAATCGATCTTTTTCTTTACTACAAAGTTAAAACCGACTATTGATTGTTAATTTAAAACTATTTACACGAAAAAATTTCAAAATTCAAAATCATTTTGGACATGACGTTTCAAACAAGAAACTTTTTTTGAATTTTCACAAAAATACGGTTTTTTCGAGATAGAAGTTTTCGAATTCTGCGCGTTCACATCACATTTTCATGTCACATGTTCACGCATTTTTTTTTAGACAAAGAAATAAATTCTACCCTTAAACGTAATAGGTAAATAACCTACTTTCTCCTTTTTCTAAATCTGGTATCGTGTTCGAAGTAGCTTTACCCAGAAGCATAAACGTAACCGTGTTATGTAAAATAATAATCGGATCTTTTTCCTTTTTATCTAATAACACGATTAATTTTTCTTTCGTCATATCTAGATCATCTGCGAACAATTCAAACCAATGGTTTTATTAGGCGAAGGTGATCATACAGGATACACGCAAAATGATCCAATTTTACCTGGCGAACATGTAACTGAATTAAATGCGTGATCGCTCATTGCAATGATCACTTGATCGAGTATTTCTTTACATCGTTCTGTAAATGAAAAATTCACATATTGGTATTCGATTCGAGGTACATCTCGTATAATTACGAGTAAGAAAAAAAAGAGTACCATAAGTTTGATTTCGTTGATCTGAAGATTGATGCTCGACTTGTTTCAATTTATTACTCAATTCGGCTTTTAAATTCGTCGATTCTTGTAGTTTACTTTCCAAAAGCGATTTTTCTTTCACCGTCCATTCCATTTTACACATCAATGCCTAAAAATACACCGAATTAAAAATTAGATATTTTCTCGACCCAACCCCTCCGCTCACAAGACGATTCTCGTACTTCGTTCTGTTCGGTAGCTGCATCAGCTGTCGCTTGCAACGTGGCCAGTTCTTCTTCGAGTTTGGTTCTTTCGGCGATTTCGAAATCGATATTCTTCACGTTGGCCAATTGTTTATCAACGTCGGCTTTCTAAATAAATCAAAAACCAAATTTAGTCGCCGTAATTACCAATAAATATTTACAATGGGATATTCTCTCTCGGTCTAGTTTCGTGTTGCGGGATCGATAGATGAGAAACATGCTTGGGCTTGGTGTACGTACATTTTTAATGTAACGTTGCATTCCCATATGGCGGTAGATTTACGTTTATTTACACGTTCGAGAATATACACACTTCCTTATAATGACTTATGAATAAGACCTCGCGCTATATGCCGACGCCGTTGCCCTCAGGCTATATAAGTATACCCACATGCGCGTAACCTGTTCAACCGAGACCATATTTTTCGACAGCGTTAAGCGTATGCGAAGAGTAAACGACTTATT
Organism: Pseudococcus longispinus; assembly: GCA_900064475.1. Lineage (NCBI taxonomy): Eukaryota > Metazoa > Arthropoda > Insecta > Hemiptera > Pseudococcidae > Pseudococcus > Pseudococcus longispinus. The sequence goes on from FIZU01032385.1 coordinate 14,917, forward strand.
TACACAATTGTTGCTCTTATCGTACCAAATACTTGAAAATTTTCTCGATAAAACCGAATATCGTATTTTTTTCAACGTCTCGAGAAATGAAAAAAAAAAAACGTCTCCGCGTATTCGTATGGTAACGAAAAAAATAAATAGTTACATTACGCATATATAGTGATTCGTGGATAAGATATTTCATGCGCAAAAGCTACCACAGAACATCTTATTTGAAAATATTTACATTTTCGAGAGGCCACAGACCGTGTAAATGTATAATATTCGAAGCCATACATATGCAGCGAGAGCGGATATATCGAGTATCAGCAGCTTATGTAAAGAAAGCCTTCCAGATTTTTTTTTTCCTCCAAAAATAACCCAGCGAACGTACAGCACTATTATTCATAAACCTTACAATTGAATGGATTAATTTATTGGCCGCTCTAGCAAATTTGGTCATTTTGTCGCTACCTTTCAGTTCTTTTTCGATACCTGCTTTCTAAACATAAATAATAACCCGATCAGTGGTTTCGTTTGAAAGATGAGAATCGTTAGTTAATTTAAGACTGCCGTTGTCAGCAGAATCGTCGACCGTGAAATCTGAAACCGAGTAAATCGAAGAGTAAAATTATTTAAAAACTTGGGTTTACCTGACGTATCAATTGAATGTGTTCTTCTCGCAATTTACTATAAACTTCTTTCAATTTGTTGAATTTTTCTTCCAACACTTTCGCTTTTTCTGCAAATTTTTTCATTTAGATTTTTTCGAGCAAAGAGTGGCCGGGTTTTATAGGGCTGAGTTGGCCCCGAGCAGCGAATTTTAAATTTTCCAGTGGAAGTTGGTCTTTATGGTCTAAAACCCCTGTGACAAAATTTTTAGCTCGAAATCTCAATCCTAACTCCTTCTAGGGGGGTTCAATGTGGATTTTCGTTAAAAATTTCTATTTTTGGCAGTTTTCAATCAAATTTTTTCAAACTGGCAAAGGTGGTAGATAGAATGAAGGGTGATTTTTGGAATTTTTTGAAAAAAATTTCGAACACTTTTTCAAGGTCAACTGGACATTTTCAGTTTTCCAAGGGACATTTTGGTAACCCGTTTCAGGGGTTCAAT
>FIZU01032391.1:0-21179 GCA_900064475.1 Pseudococcus longispinus
GATATCAAGTTCTACAAAAATATGGGGTTGTAAATCTGGACTAAGTACACAATATATATTTTTTCCAGAATTGCACCTCTGAAAGGGGTTACCAAAATGGCCCTTGGAAAGCTTAAAATGTCCATTTGACCTTGAAAAAATGTTCAAAATTTTTTTCAAAAAATTCCAAAAATCACCCTTGATACTATCTACCAACTTTTGCAAGTTTGAAAAAATTCGGCTGAAAAGTGCCAAAAATGGAAATTTTCAACGAAAACCCACATTTAACTCTCTAGAAGGGGTTAGAGTTGAGATACAGAGTTAAAAAAATTTTCACAGGGATTTTAGACTATAAAGACCAACTTCCACTGGATACTTAAAAATTCGGTGCTGAGGGCCAAATCACCCCAATAAACCCGGTAACGCTCTTTGAAAATTTTTAGACCTTGATGTTGGACGACACGTCTACCCATGAAATGAAACATTTTGGGGAAAAAATGGTCAAAATCAGTTTATCGGGAGAGGCTGCCGAACAATCATAAAGTTTTTTAATTTCAAAAAAAGTTGGATAAATTTCAAAAAAGTCGGAAAAAATGACGAAATTTTGATTTTTTCTGTACCGAATTTGAACATTTTTGAACCGAATTGCTTAATGACTCATCTAAACGTCAAAAGAAAGATTTTGAAAAAGAAAATGGTCAAAATTAGTCCACCGAGAGAGGCTGACGAACTGTCACAAGGTTTTTTCAAAGGTTTCACAAAAATTGGCATTTAAAAAGCTGAAATTTCAAAATTTATTGCAACATTTCGAGTGTCGGGGGAGGGGGTCCAAAACCCCTGGACTCTTCCTAAATATTCCATCTCCCTTTACCTTAATCTAAATGTTATATTTCCAATGTATTCGCATTCTTTTTCTTTGGGAAAGGGCGAGGGGAGGGGCCCAATGAAACAATACTTCAACGTGTTTCGTCATATGTAGTAAATTTTTCAAGAAATAAAGAGGAAAATGAGCCTCGATTCCTTTTTTCGACCATATTTTGTTTTCTTTTCGATCAATTAATCTGGGAAATTTACTCATTTCCACATCCCTATTCGAAAAATAAAATAATTTAAGATTTTGGAGCGGTATAGGGCACAGAAAAATTCAAAATGAAAAAAAAGTTCAAAAAAACATTTTTTTTAGGCCAGTCAAAGGGTTGAAAATCTTATAACCTGAAAAATCTCCAAGGAGTGGCAATTTCAAGGAAGAGCATTACCAGAGCTCAGTGCGGTTCCGAAATGATATTTTGGATACGTCCAGAATTAAAATACGCACCCTCCCCTGTCCTCCTGCCTAAAAATGAACATCATTAGTTCATTTTTGTCTCAATCAACAAATGGAAAAATTCTTTTTGCAATGGTTTCAAAAAGTTCTAAAATTTATAGGCTCAAAATATTTCACCCCCCCCCCCCCCCCCCCCCCCCCCCTTTCAAAAAATTTTAAAATTTAAAGGCACAAAAAATTTCCCCCCCCCCCCCCCCTCGTCCCTCCAAACATCAGACCTTTGTCAGACAATTCTAACTAATTCATGTTCAAATATTTGTTTCACACCGAGAAAGTCCCACAACCTCTTATTCGTATCAATTATTTCGTCACAGGGTTTAAGTATCAAAGTCTTGTTTTTTTTTGCTAAAAAAAATGGATTGAAAGTACTGTCTCGCCATTGGCACAGGTGATTTCCACTTCAACACTTTATCATCGATGTTGATTGAAAAAAATACCATTTCTTTGTAGAAAATCCATTTGCCAAACGACTGATTTTCTTTTCCACATTTGCCAACTGTAATAGAATATTTAATCGGTTCACTTTCCATTTTATTTTCGTCGCGAAGCAATTAATCAAATTAATGAAAATTGCTTTTGATTGCATTTTCCATTTGGCAGTAACCCAGACTGAGGAATGCACACGACGATGAATTCACCATCAATCATTCCAAATCAGGTCATTTGTATCTTTTTTTTTGAGGTAAATAAAGCTCTAACTGTTTCAGACTGATTGGTTGAGTACTAAAACGAAAGTGGCTAATTGGCTTTTTCCGAAATCCGAATAGAAATCGCGATTAAAATGCACACGATGAACTGCGACCAGGACCACCTGATGAACAATCTCGTGATTTTTTTTCATTCGAACACTGCTGGAAAGAAAATACTCACAACATTCCAAAACAATCACACCCTCATTAAATAACCACTCACATAAGTTTAATTGCCATTACGAAAACGTTTGGCGAATGCCTCAGTACTCCAAGAGTTAATCCATTGACTATGGTACGATGAAAAATATTAACTAGTCGGAGACGACGATGACATTTTTTTAAAAACTCGTTAACAAGGCATTGCCTCGTGCATTTCAATTAAAATATCATTACATTGTATACGAGCTTCGAGAATATATACAATATAAGTTTTAATTTTAGAATTACACAAGATTTATCTCTCCTTCGGAGATCTTAAATTGCCCTCTCGCATAGCACATGTTTCCGATAGAATGAATTTTTGCGCCCAGCAATTACGATAAATGAACATATGCGATGATGAAAAAAAAATAAATTACTGGGATCATATTGCTCGTAATAAGCATAAACACAGGAGACATTAGCGAAACCAAAAAAAAAAAAGCCATAAGGGTGCCAGGAGATAGAAAAGTCTCTGTTTGGTTTTTTTTTTCGAGCTCGTTAACACGAAAAATGATACGAGCACGATTTCCACAGAAGAAAAATAATGGTACTTTGCTACTTACGTAAATCACATCATCGTGTTTGGGTTATTGGGTGTTTTTTTTAACGTGAAAAATAATGTTTTCTAGATGCATCGTGCAGACTGACGTTATCGCAACGATGCCAAAATTACGTCTACGTACGGAATATGGAACCGTAGGCTGTAGGTGCATCGAAATGTATGGCAAAAGATAAAATATCACACGTGAATGCATAATGATAAATATAAATTATAAAAATTAGTCAGTCTGCGGAAAAAAATTCACGACAGAGAGAGAAAAAACGTGCACGTTGAAAATTAGCCATTTTGCGTCTCACTCTTAAGCAGGCGAGGCACCCAAACAAACGAAGATCGAAACGACGTGATCTACGTATAGCTTACGAACTAAGGTACCTGTAAGCGTTAACCTGTTGCTAAATTTAATCCATACCTCGAGCATCCATTTGGTGACAATTTTTCGCATAAATGGTTCAACGTCCGTTTGCACAGTTTTAAAATAATCACTTTGAGGAACGTACAAATGTTCCATATTTAATAACTCTTGAAGCACACGCTCGTCTTCAAATACTGTCCCATCTTTCATAGCGCAACAACTGTCGGCGGAGATTTTCTCGGCACACAATAAATCCATAATTAAAATTGACGACTAAAAAAATATTTTATACGTTACTGAATAAAAAAAAACTAAAATTACTCAGTCATTTGAAATATATACGACAATTAACGAAAGAATTTACAAAATGCACGAGCCGGTTCATACAGCGTAGCAATAAACGAAAGCACACGTCGAATTACTAAACTCAACTGTCTGGTTATACCAAAGTGGTGATCAGCGGCATGGGCAAAATGCACCGTAAATTAAAAAGCAGTCCCCGTCAAGGAATGTCGAGGCTCCAACGTTCAACCCAAAGAACCCACTCCAACCAAGGCCATCTTCATTCATACTATAATCAGCTGATTTTGTTACGTGGAAGGAGAAATCTAAAGTACTCCCCTCCAACGGGGTTTACCTTACTCCTACAAAGTAAACAGCGACCTCTACATAGCTTTTTCGAAAAATTAGGGATGTATTTCGAAGATTAACCTATTATCAATGTTGCCCGTTTCATTTTCAATTCCAAGTAATTTATTATCGTTAATTAATCAACAATTTATCGATAACCAATGTATATTTTTCATAGTTTCGAATATTTCGAGAAAAAAACATCAATTTCGTCGATTTTTTCGACGCAGCGCCATTTCACGTGCAATCATCTCCTTTGTTATGATTCCGCATGTATTTATCTGTGACATGGCATCCACCCCGAAAGGGTTGCAAAAATAAGGGTTACTTGGAAACCCAAAAATAAATAAAATTTCAGTGAATTTGGAATAGAAAATGAAACAAATTCGGAGATTTTGGTAAGATTATTAATTAATTAACTATTTAAATGTAATTTTTAGCATTTATGACGTTTTTTTTGATAGGTAATTACGTATTTTTCATTTCCACCCCAAATCAAACATATTTTGGCGAAATAATTATGGTCACGTTCTTTGTGTTGATGGAACACTTTTGCCTTAATTATCTCTAATAAATTACAAAATTTCGACCCAAATGTTATGAAATTGTCTCAATTCTAAATCCAAATTGTAGTGTAAACAAGGGTTGAAACTTGAAAGTTGACACTTTTGTAATTAGATTATTTCTCAGGCTACTTGTAGGTGCTCATTTCTCATTGTTTTTGTTTTGATATGTTTGGAGGGCGCTTGGGTGTAATTCTGGGAAAATATCTTGGAATATTTCCGGTTTCCGGTGGGATATTTTATTTACATGTGCACAACATGCAGACTCCATGAATTCATTTTTTTCATCATTTGAATGATTTTTTGGGTGGTTAGCAATATTAATTGAATCATATTGATCTCCAAACTTCATTATCACCATAATGAACACTATTTATGCTTCGTTGCTCAACAGTTTACTTGAATTTTTCTCCAATTCAGTAACCATCAAGCTTGTAAACAACCCCTAAGCATCCCAGTTGGAAAACAATCCAATTTATTGATAAAATTACCAACCTGAAACATCGCTCTAATTACTTTACCATTGATTGTTACAGGAAAACGTAGTAAACTCATCTTTCCATCATGTTCTCGCATAACACCTCAAAATTACTCAACCAACGGCCACAGATCAACTTCAGCTACCATATTTCTCCAGACGTAACGATCGAATTCTTGAAACAGACACCTCACGACGACGTAGACGACGAACCCGAACCAAAGGACGATGAAGATTTCGACTATTTCAATCCTCTGGTGTATTGCGCCATTACAATGGAGGAGGATAACGAATCATCCTCCAGCGAAGACCCTAACGTCTCCAAGCCTCCTATCAAATTACCCGCAGACACGTCGATGAAAACCAAAAAACCCTCAAAAAGCAATGAAAACTCGTCCTTCGTCTGTAATAGCGCAGATACCGCAAATGGTGTAAAAAAGAAGCGTTTTTCTTGCCACATTTGTTCGAAAACATTCGGTTGGACTACCGATTTGAAACGTCACATTTTGATCCACACTGGCGAGCGTCCTTTCAAATGTACAATGTGTTTTGCAACCTTTACTCGTAATTTCTTGCTGCAAAAGCATAAGACAAAAATACACCAGTGTCTGTCGCCCAACGAGATATCGCAATTGAATAACAACGTGGCTAAAAATCTGATGGAAATAAAGCTGAAAATGCGAGAAATAGAAAATGCCAAAGATGGCGAAGATGAGAAATCCGAAAAACGTAAAGTAGCTGTCAAGAAGCAGAAAATAGATTAATTTGTAAATTAGCTGTATTGTAAATGGCTTCGGTGTATTCATTCATTGCCAATAATCGCATGTCTTCCAATGAGATACATCTGCGACAATAATTTTTTTCTAATGCTTCGATTTTAGGTTTTTTTTTCGGGTGACAATAAGGAATATACCTGCGCGTGCTATAGTTTAAGATTTACGAGTTTAAGATACTTTTACGACGCTTCGAAGCTGGATTTTTTCTCAATGCTTTTGCATCGTTTGTAATTTATGTAATCGGAGTGATTGTGTAATTTCGACAATAATTTGATCCCAACGTTGAAAATCTAATGGCGTAGATTTTCCTCATTATGTCTTCCAGTAATGTAACAATAACGAAATCAAAATCGCCGATTTTTTTTTCTTAAGGCCTCTCTATGTTTTACCTTTTACGTTGTATTGTTTATTGTGTGCGTGTGTGTGGTGTTTATATTTATTTATTTATCGGTTACCTAATTCTAAGTGTGTGCTTTGTAAATATCGACTCGTTTGTTTTTCCCTGAATTACCTATATTTTAATCGGTATTCTTCCATTGTTGAAATAAATGACAATAAACATGAAGTAACGTTAGGATTTTAGGTATTAAGATTTTATCGTTGAGCACTGTCGTGTTCCTTTTTATGTTATAGTTTTTTAAATAAATTAATTTTAATTATTAAGTAATTTAATAATCCCGTGGATAATATCCGAAAACTCACCAATATTCATATCTTCTGCAATGGGATTTTTATTTCTCATTGTACGAAAATTTCGGTGAGAACTTTCATAAATTCATATCTAGATCTAGAATACTCGAGTAATAAATACGACGTTTCGGATGAAAGTTCAAACGAAGAGAAAATCCATAACCTGTGACAGAGGACCAATGTCCTACCACAACAGAATCTTACAAGTTGATGTTTTTTATTAGTATTTTCTATGGCGTTAATATTGATGTTATGTTTGTCGATTGGCTTTTTTTATATTTATAAGAGGATTAATTTTAAGTGAAACAATTTTTAAGTCATAGTTTACAATACGAATCGCCGATTGAAAGGTGAACTGTGCTTGGGCTATTAAAAGCTTTTATTTGATACGTGTTAGATAAGTATGTTAGGTACTTTGTATGTGTTCTAAATTAACATAATATAAAAGTTAAGAAAAAATTTTATGATAATTTGTTATTTTATCGTTAATGATTGGCTATTCGTAGTACGAGTATAATTAATCATGTTTTCATTTTCTTTTGCCCTAATAAAAATTTCACATCAGCTCATTACGATAAATGTGGCATTTAGTGAAGGGAAAATTTCCTCCGTGGGATACCTGATGTCATATTACATTCCTATTGCACCTCCTCGAGTTGTAATTTTCATTTCCGTTATGATCTTTTCTCAATAATACTTAATCGACTAAAAAAGAATTTAACCCAATTTTCGTACATTAATGCGTTTCTCTATTTACATACCTAAATGATGTGGATAACATTACGTTACTGATGATATCACTTTCGACGAGGAGTTCTACTGTACAATTCGTAGCGAAAATATCGAGTATATTTTAAGCATACATTTTCACCTTCTGTAATATTGTTCGTATAACACCTAAAGAATAATACAGATGTAATTTATAATGAAATTCTTGTAATGTAATAAAATTTTACCTAATTTTACCATCTTTATTTTTATTGTTCGATTGATGTAGACATCGACAATGTTGTTCAGATAAATATTTATCGTCTATAATAGTTCGTGGTACATTTGAGAACATCAATAGGCGGTTGAATTTTTGGATTTATGTTTAAAACGAGATTAATTTGAGATCGAAAAATGTACCCATTCATTCGTAATGTAATTTGATCATTTTGCTTCAATAAGAATCTCAATTTGAAATTAGTTTTTAAATAGGTACTTTGACATGGGATGTGTTAGCCAAGAAAACTTTCAAAATTTTGGGGTTCAGTTTACCCCCTTACGAGTTGAAATTTACAATGAAAAAACTACGAATTTCTTTACGCGATGAACTTGAAAGCTCCAAACTTCAGTTCGCATATTCGGTGGTAACTATGCTGAAATATCAACTTGGTAGACCTTTGGCTTCAATTTGAACCAATGTTACCTCTTTACCAAAGTTGATGGTTATTGAGATAATTCGTATTTTGTATGCTGGGATAGCATTGAAAACCATTTAAAATCGTTTTTAATGCGTTTTTTGGGAGGTGGGTACTTCTATAGGATCTCTATTTTTCACATCAAAAATAGTCAGAATACCAAATTTTAGCTCAGCTTTAGCAAAATCGAACAGCCGAATGTGAAATAACCGAAAAAACGGTTGAAAAATTGAAATCTAGCATGTTTTCTAATGTTTTTCTCCGTTATTTCACGTTCAGCTATTCGATTTCGCTAAAACTGAGCTAAAACTTGGTATTCTGACTATTTTTGATATGAGAAATCGGATACGTGAAAAAAATGAGGTGTTCAGGGGTAACTTCAAGCAGTGGTGTGCACGAGCCGAGCCTCAGGACCGGGCTCGCTCGAGCCGAGCCCAAGGTAACGTTGTGTGCTACCTCGCTCCTCCTTCTACGTGGAGTGCCATTTATAATAGAGTTGAGCGTTTCGTTGCTGTAATGAGTCATGGGACCGGTCCCAAGCTCGTCCGTTTAACTGCCTAGGCTCGGCTCGTGAAACAACGAGCCGGGCTCTCATAAGCCCGAACAGGGCTCGTGCTCATCACTGACTTCAAGCATAGATGAATCCATATTATATGGATTCATCTATGCTTCAAGTAAACTTTGAGCTAAAATGTTGAACGTACTAAAAGAGGTAGGCAGGTGAACAAAAAATGTCTCGGATCCGGAAGCTGAAAATTCTTGACTTACTTGACAAAATGTATCAAAGTAAGTTCAAAATATCCTCCGGTCACGGAACAGAGTCACAAATACGAATAATTACGACAGAAAAATATTAATTACATTTATACACACTTCGTTATATTGCAGCACAAAATGACAAATATTAGAACAATCATCAGTCAACAACACATATTTACAATAAATTGGTAAAAAAAAAATTACTATATTTACACTGGAAACTCATGCTTTCGATAAAACCTTACAAAACATAGTATGAAAAATTAGCTACTAAATAAATTGAAAGCTTTCAATACGAAAAAAAAATTTCAAAATTCGACACGATCGTAGCATCTTCAAGATGGTTAAAGTTCATCGTTTTTATAATAACTGAAAACAACATTGGTCAAGGAAAATATGTTGAAAATGGAAAATAGATACATCTAAATATTCATACAGAAGAAAAACTTAAACGAACGTTGAAATATTCGTAACAATGTGAATATTTTTACATTCGGCGCCCCCTCCTCCTTTTGCCAGAAAATCCATGACGGGTCTGTCTATCTGTCCGTAAGGCTGACATTTTCAAGTTTTAGACATTTTATCAGTCTTTTTAAACATAAAAATTTTGACTATGCATCCGTAATATTTTTCTTGATATTTTTAAAAAAGCCTAAAATGACCAAAAAGATGATTTTCACCTTGAAATGACAATTTTGGCTAAAATATTCACAAGTTGGACAAAAAAAAATTACATTTGACCAAAAAACCAAAAATGGCAATTTTTACTTTAAAATGACAATTTCAGCCAATATTACGATTTTTACAAAAAATGTCAGTTTGGACCAAAAAAAGACAATATTGACAAAATATGGCAATTTTGACCAAAAATTATGATTTTGACAAAAAATGACAATTTTGACAAAAAATGACAATTTTGAACAAAAATGACAATTTTGACCAAAAATGACAGTTTCTACTTTGAAATGACAATTTCTACTTTGAAAACACAATTTTGACCAAAAAATGATAATTTTGACATAGACTGACAATTTTGACAAAAAAAGACAGTTTGGACTAGAAAATGAAAAATGACAAGAAACGAGGATTTTTACAAAAAAATGTCAATTTTGACTGAAAACTGAGAATTTTAACTAAACATTACAATTTTAACCTACCCTGCTATTTTTACAAAAAAATTACGATTTTGGCCAAAAGTAACAGTTTTTCAATGAAATGACCACCTTTAATTTTAAATCACAAATTTTGACCATAAATTGATGACGATTTTGAACAAAAATTGAAATTCCGACAAAAAACGACATTTTAGACCAAATAACATATATTTTATCAGACCTTATGAAACTTATAAAAATTTTGAATACGCAACGCCAATATTTTTTTTGATGACTTTTTCCAAAAAAGTTTGGTTTCTTTTTTCAATCAAATTTTATAATGATTTGTGCTAAAATATTTTTATATTTAATCAAAGAAAAATCGGTTCTTACGTAACAGCAGCTAGGGGGCAAAATGGAAAAAAATGAAAAATTTTTGAATTTGCTGAAATTGCAAATTATGACAAATATTGAATTGAAACATGTCCAGATATGAATTTCAGACCATCACGTCATCTCAGAGGGGGTTGTGGGTTCCCAAAATAACGTCGTTGGTTATTTTAAATAAAAATTGGAAAATATGGAAGAAATGAACGAATTTGATTCAAATTCAGATTAATGGTGTTTTTAGGTGTTATTAGTGATATTTTGCAAGAAAAAAATTTTTCGCCCAAAAATGACCGCATTAAGGGTGAAAAATAATGGAAAAAATAGATTTTTTGCATTTTTGAAGGTCTTTCACCACATTAAAAAATTCTGGAAAAATATATGTTTTACATATAAGTATACTACATAATATATATCAAGATTTTTTTGCCGGGTCTGAAACAACGTGTAGATATTACACTTTGAAGTCCTAAAACTCAGATTTCAGTACGAAAGAAGGTTTAAAAAAAATTGAAAAAATTTCCAAAGATAACCCTTTGTATGGTCCATCATCCCTGCGATTTTAAAAAAATTCGGTTGGGAATTTCAGAATACAGAAATTTATAAGGGAAATCGGCATTTATGGCTATATGAGGGGTGAGTGGTTAGGGGTGAGGTAGGGGACCAAAATTTTTACCAGCTAGTTTTTAGACCGTAAAGACCAACTTCCACCATTCTTACCCAGCTATGATCTTTCAAAGTTTGTGTTTGTCTGACAAAATGTCTAAAAGTCAGCATCATTTCTATCATAATAATAAAACCACAAGCCTAAAATGTTAAACCAATTTTCATTCGGCCCCTATTACAGCTAAGAAGCTGATTTTTTTTTTTTAAAGAAATATTTTGACGAATAGATGACGCGAAAACTATAGGGAAGGGTCAATTTTGATTTTTGTGGCCCCAAATTTTGGGGGGAGGTGCAAAATTGAGATATCAAAATTTGGGGAAATTAGTTTTTTTCAAATTGCATTTCAAATGTAAATCCAAAATTTTAATTTTTTTGGCCTTCGGAGCGATTTTAAATAAAAGGGGACTTAGTAATTTTCTACTTTCAAAATAGCAGTAAAAATCTGAAAAATTTTTCAAGTTCAAAATAGTTTGACAAAATATTTAAAATTTAATTTTCAAAGTTCAAAAAGTCCAAATTGTTTGTCTGACAAAATGCCTAAAATTCAGCATTATCTCTGAAATCTTCTATGTTCAAAAAGGCAATGAAAATCTGAAAATTTTTCCAACTCCAAAAATGTCTGACAAAATGTCTAAAAGTTATTAAGATGAATTTGCAATGTTCAAAAAGTCTAAATTGTTCATCTGACAAAATGTCTAAAAGTCAGCGTAATCTTAGAATTTTCCAATCTCAAGGATTATGCTTGAAAAAATGTCTTAAATTCGGAGTGAATTCTAATATTTTTCAAGCCCAAAAAAACGAATATGGTAAAAGTTTGAAAATTTTTCCAAGTCCAAAAAAGTTTGACAAAATGTCTAAAAGTCAATTTCTGAAGCTTTCCTAGTCCGAGAAATCTGCCTGACAAAATGCCGGTAAGTTACCCTAATTTCTAATAATCTGTTCTAAGTCCAAGAAGTCTACAGTGATTGTCATTCAAAAGGATACTGTTTATCTCGAGTTTTTCTATCATGTCCTTTTGAGTACGCTGCGCTCTGCAAACAAAAAAAAATGAAACAATCATGAAAAACACATTGCAACCCCAATACTGATTCATTTAGCTAAATAATCGATCACCTACCGAATGATGATGATGTTTCTCTAAATACAAAGCATCTAAATCGTCTCCATTCTGATGAGTTGATCTGGAAGCTGTACAAAAAAGAAATTAATCCATATAGGCCTGTGTTCTTTTCGATCCATTTCTTTCCATTCTATAACCATAATCACCTTTCTCTTCCGCTTTCTTCTTTTTCTCCAACAGGATCTCTTCTTCGCCTCTCAGCTGTGAAAAAACTCGTTTAATATTTCGATTTTTCATTTAGAATTACAAAGATGGTTTGATACTGACTCTTTTTCGACTACCGCTGTCACGTTTCTTCTCCTTGATGGGCTGGTCTGATAGATCAATGACGACTGAGGATGATCTGGTGGCACGCTTCGATTTCGTACGTTTTTCTTTCTTATCAGGAGGACTATAGGCGTCCGGCGAATTACTGGAGCTTTTTATTTTACTCGACTGTAATTATCAGATGGGCAAAAAGACATGTTGAAATAAATATCGTATGAAAAAAATTTCCAAATACAGATATCTTCATATTGCGACCAGTGAAATAAAAAATTATAATGAAAAAATATCTAAATAACGTGTACTATTATGTAGTATTTGAAAAAAATGTATTGTCACAAGACACTCGATAAAAAAAAACAAATCTTCGATTACATAAATGAAATTCTTTAAAAATCTAATATCGATTTTAAGATTTAACATGTGAAGGGAAAAAACAAAACAAATAAGAAGATAGATCTTCTGTGAGCATAAAAAATATGATTAAAACATTTCCACGATATTTTTTCTATTTAACGAACACAAACACTTTATATTTTAAAACAATATTAAAATATTACTTCGTTGAAAACAAAGACAAACAAAACAAAAAAACGATACATTGAAATTGGCATATCACAAAATTACGTTAAGAAAAATATCACCGGAAAAGAAACGACGATACAAAACACAACGACGAAAACCGAACACAATTGAACACGAAAAAACTGTGGAAATGAGGTACACGATGATTCTGTTTTGGCTCGAAACGAACTTCAGAAGGGCGAATTGGTGATATGATGATTGCAGCTGGGTGTTGGGCACATTCATCGATGATGTGGGTGGGTTTCAGCAAATTCGCAGCATTTTCATCCAAATTATATTATTTTATTGTAGGTTTAAATCCGAAATTTGGAGTGGGATCGTTTCATTTCGGGCATTTCAAATGAAAAGTAGCCCATGGTTCAATTTTCACTAGGCTGGATATCAATAGATCGAGTATCGGCGACGAAGAAAGATAGCAGATGAATTGGAAACTATGTTGACTATTCCTTTGATTGATTTCGTACATTTCTTTGAATCAATCGATTATTCTTGATGATTTTTTAAGCCATAGTGTATCGAATTTGGAAAATTAATTCTGCTATTGGGCTGCTGAATCGATACGATGAATTCTGGGCTTTCTATTCTTGAAGATTACTGGTATTAGTCGACTAATGGTTCAGGATTCATTATCATAGCCATTTTTCTGGTAACCAACAGAATGATACAATCATTTTTCGAAATTTTCATCGTCGCAAATCTGATAATTGACAAGTGGAGTCGGATGGATCGTCGAATCTGGCCCCAATTAATGATTTAATGGCATGTTACGATAATAGTTCGGTATCTAATGGTAACAGCAACTGGTAAAATGATGTAATTGTAGTCCATTTGTCGCATCTAGTCGAACGACAGCTTCTATGGTTTCGTTTTATGGCAACTTTCAGGTGTAATCGCATCGAATACATCAGTTTGAGCAAGTATCAGTCGTGAAATTCAACTCATGGAATATATTTGGCACATTTGAATACGGCAGGCTACAGCAAGACTCAGGTTGGATCACAGATATCACATTGATTAACAAATATTCGAAATATTCTGGGTGATTTTCAAACGAGTCACACGAAATTGACTACTGAACATGTGTGAACTTCATATTAACCATAAATGTTCGAAAAATCGTTTTGAATACATTTATGATCCATTGAGCAGGGATTTCTTTCGCAGGAACGCTATTTGAAGTCAGTCAGTCATTTATTCCGAAAGCTTTATGACAATTTCAATCATGATCGCCATCTAATAATCGAACTGCATTATTTATAGTACTCGATGAGAAAAAAACTCTCCAATTTACTGCCGGACGAATTGGCGTATTAAAACGATGACTAAAGTCATAGCTGGAATCGTGTCGTATTTTGCTTATATTGATCTAAACTTTTCGAAATTCAATCTTGATCACAAGTACAACCATTCGATATATTATTGGACTTCCGATATGAAATTTCAAAAGACACCGAAATTTGATCGCAGGAACATCGAATTCCATCGACGACGAATCGTAAATAACTCGACGCAGGTATTTTTTTCCAAAATAAAAACCATTTTCGACGACACGAGCGAAATTCTTCGACTTGACGGAGCACGACTTAGGGCACTTCAGCTCGAGAGGAAACTTTACGTCTTAATGTAATTCCACCATCGTAGATCACATTACTACACATAGACTTAAGAACAAACAACGACAACAATGTAAAATAGTCGCAATATACGATGAAAAATGAATAGAAAACGAAAAGAAAGAAATACGAAAATAATCAACGTTCGGCAGGCATTTCGAGTTTCGCCCGGTAACAACGCGTGCGTTCTTCTATCGAGAGAGCATCACTTTCCGTCATTACGAATGCTTACCTTGGTCGATGTAACACCGCTGGCGATCTTTCTGCGTTTGGGTGGTTCTGAAAAAATATGGGTAAATTAATCGTGTGAAAATGTTTCAAATAAGGAGTGATTTGGCCCTGAGCATCAAATTTTAAATTATTCAGTGGAAGTTGGTCGTTATGGTTTAAAACTCCCGTGACAAAATTTTTAGCACGATATCTCTACTCTAACCCCTTCTGGGAGGTTGAATGTGGATTTTCGTAAAAAGTTTCCATTTTTGGCAGTTTTCAACCGAATTTTTTCAAACTTGAAAAGGATGGTAGATAGTATCAAGGGTGATCTTTGGAATGTTTTGAAAAAAATTTCGAGCAGTTTTTCAAGGTCAAATGAACATTTTAAGCTTTCCAAGGCATTTTGTAACCCCTTTCAGAAGTGCAATTCTGGAAAGACCCCGGCATGTCTAATGGCTGTGGTCAATCCTAAAAAAGTGTCCATTTTTCTTGCGCAGATTTTTTGTCCATTTTTAGTGTTCGCAAAAAACGTTATGAACATTTTTTGGTTCAAACTGCCATTTTTTGTCAAACTTGCCATTTTTGGTCAAAATCATCATATTTTGTCAATATTGTCATTTATTGGTCAAAAACATAATTTTTTGTCAATATTGTCATTTTTTGACCCAACCTGTCATTTTTGGTCGAAATCATTTTCTTTTGGCCCAAACTGTCATTTTTGGTCGAAATCGTCATTTTTTTGTCAATATTGCCATTCTTTGGTCCAAACTATCGTTTTTTGCCAAACTTGTCATTTTTGGTCGAAATCATCATTTTCTGTCAATATTGTCATTTTTTGTCAAACTTGCCATTTTTGGTCAAAATTATCATATTTTCTCAATACTGTTATTTTTTGGTCAAAATCATTTTCTTTTGGCCCAAACTGTAATTTTTGGTCGAAATCGTCATTTTTTTGTCAATATTGCCATTTTTTGGTCCAAACTGTCATTTTTGGTCGAAATCATCATTTTTTGTCAATAGTGTCATTTTTTGGCCCAAACTATCATTTTTTGTCAAACTTGTCATTTTTGGTCGAAATCATCATTATTGGTCCATATTGTCATTTTTTCGCCCAAACTGTCATTTTTGGTCGAAATTATCATTTTTTGACAATTTTGTCAAACTTGTCATTTTTGGTCGAAATCGTCATTTTTTGTCAATAGTGTCATTTTTTGGCCCAAACCGTCATTTTTGGTTGAAATTGTCATTTTTTTGGTCAATATTGTCATTTTTGGTCGAAATCGTCATTTTTTGTCAATAGTGTCATTTTTTGACCCAAACTGTCATTTTTGATCGATATCGTCATTTTTTTGTCAATATTGCTATTTTTGTCAAACTTGTCATTTTTTGTCAAAATCATAGTTTTTTGGTCCAAACTATCATTTTTGGTCGAAATTATCATATTTTGTCAATATTGTCATTTTTTGGTCGAAATCATCATTTTTTGTCAATAGTGTCATTTTTGGCCCAAACTGTCATTTTTGATCATTTTTTTTGTCAATATTGCTATTTTTTGTCAAACTTGTCATTTTTTGGTCCAATCTATCATTTTTGGTCGAAAGTATCATATTTTGTCAATATTGTCATTTTTTGGTCGAAATCATCATTTTTTGGCCCAAACTGTCATTTTTGGTCGAAATCGTCATTTTTTGTCAATAGTGTCATTTTTTGGCCCAAACTGTCATTTTTGATCGAAATCATCATTTTTTTGTCAATATTGCTATTTTTTGGTCCAAACTACTATTTTTTGTCAAACTTGTCATTTTTTGTCAAAATCATAATTTTTTGGTCCAAACTATCATTTTTGGTTGAAATTGTCATTTTTTGTCAAACTTGTGATTTTTGGTCGAAATCATCATTTTTTGTCGATATTGTCATTTTTTGGTCGAAATCATCATTTTTTTAATTTTTTTGTCGACATCCATCCATTTTTGTCAACATTGGAATTTTTTGGTCCAAACTGTCATTTTTTGACAAACTCGTCATTTTTGGCCGAAATCATCATTTTTTGTCTAAATTGCCATATTTTGGTCCAAACTGTCATTTTTTGTCAAACTTGTAATGTTTGGTCGAAGTCATCATTTTTTGTCAAAATTGTGGGAATTTTAGACCATAAGGACCAACTTCCACCGAATAATTTAAAATTCGGTGCTCAGGGCCAAATCATCCCTATAAACCCGGCTACGCTCTTTAAAAATACCAACCTCTTTCGTAACTCTCGATAATTTTTAGCTGCGAGACTTCATCGTCGCGAGGAGAAGGGTATTCGGTCCACGAACCGCTGCGATGCGAACTGGATTTCTTCACCGAATCTTCTCTCACTCTGTATTCATCCTGTAGATAGAAAAACAACTAATTTAGTATATTTTTAGGTCAAATTTGGTTCAAAATTTCAACTCTTGTACCTTTCTCTCGTCGTAGATTACTTTTTCTTCTTTAGTTTTCTTCTCTTTGGATTTCTTGTCGACGTCTCGTTTATCATCCTTCGATGATTTTTCCCTGTCGTAGTATTCGTCTCGTGAAGGACGTTCATATCTGCAAATTTGTCAAAAAACAAAAAATGTAATGACGAAGTTGTTTGACTAAGCTTTAAAATAAAACTATCCCTTTCAAAATCTAAATTTCCATCCTCTCGAGAGAATGATTTTAAAAAATCTCTCTTTTCAATAAGCCATTTTATTCGATATTTTTTCTCAACTTACGTCGAATTTCTACCCTCGTTTCTCGCATCTTCTTGAACCAAATCAATAATCTTTAATTTTTCTGGATCCTGACTCGTCAAAGAAACATACTTTGATTGATCTACAATTGAAAAGAAAATCAAAAAATTAGCCATCATCGATATTATTTTCACAATGCTTAAAATTGACATATTTTTACCTTTACTTTTATCCGAATCATCTCGTACGACATCTTTGTTAACAACAACGCTGATAGGGTTACTCATGGAAGAATTATTCGCGGCGGACTGAGCGGATTGCGTTTCCGCCTTTTTTGCTTGGTTCGAATTGACCTGAGAGGACACGTTACCGTTTAATTTGGCCGCGGCTTTTTGCTGAGCATTTTCAGAGGCCAGCTTCACAGCACTCACCAGGTGGAAATCTTGTTCTCGCATGAACTGGGCGCTTTTCGTTTTCAAAAGGCCGTTATACGAGACGGCCAATGTAGCCAAACCTCTACTTTCGGTTTTCTCGTCTTCGATTATTTTTTCGACTTTTTTCTCGATTATTTGCGCCAGTTTCATTAGCGTGGGGAAATGAGGTAGGATTTTAATCAATATGATTAACGCGTTACGAATCTGGATGTAGTCTTTAGATTCCAGACAGACGACTAGAGCCTGGAAAATCAAAAAAAAAAAATAAGTACAATGGCTCTCAACTAATTTTTCATATTTCTTTTAAAATACGAGCATGAAAAAAATATTAAATAAAAATTCAAGTCGAAAAAAATATTCAATTTTTTGAAACCGGTTCAATGGTTCTCAACCAACTTCAAATTTCACATTATTTCTTAAAAAACGAATATACGAAAAAAAATTCAAATAAAATCACAAAAAAACGAACCATTAACCGTTCTAATACTTTTCAAACCGGATTAATGGTTTCCAAATATTTTTTTAAAAACATTACACACATTTTTTTAATTGCCAATTTCAAAAACTTCAACTTACTTTCGTAATTTTATAATGCCATTTGTGACACACGTGTCTGTAATTTTCATAACCAACATGATCATTCGCCTCCGAGTACTGATTACTAACACGAAACTTCGTAACAAATCCAGGAAACGTAGCACATTCCTGAAAATATTCGTAAAAACATCGTAATCACATCTACAAATCTTTGAAAAAAAAAATCAAAACATGACTCCGCATCCTCACCTCTTCAAAAGCATCCTTATCAGCATGCCATTTCATGACAGTCTCCAAAACCGAGCACAAAAATCCGCCATATCTTCTGGCTTCGTTCTCCGTACACAAGGTAACCGAGTACACAATATCACAGAATAATCGATCGTAGCATAGCAAAGTGGAAAAATTGGGCGTTTTGAGCGAATGCAAAACGTGGATAAATTTCGCACAGTACATGGCATCGACCATGGTGAAAATGCATCTCGGGAACACGCAGTGCTGCAGGAATTGAGTTATGGTTTCGTTTTTGGCTGTTTTCACGTTACGAGACAAGAACCATGATGATTTTTCCTGAAAATTATACAATGGGTCAAAAAAAAGATCTAGTTTGAACGAGCTGTTTCAATTTATTTGGTTCAAAAAACTCACTTGTTCTAAACGGTGATTGACTTTTTGTATGTGTTCTTGTTGCTTTTTCATTTCTTCGGTTAACTTTTCGATTAAATTAGTATTGCGTTCTTTTTCTTTTTTAATTTTAATGGAAGTCTAATAAAATATGAGAATGAAAATCAATTAGGCAAACGATCAAATACTCCGATGATAATTTCACATAATTTTCAATAAAATTACCATTTCGGTGGAGTTTTGTAGATCGGTATTGGTACTTCGTAGTTTTTTAATCTCTCTTTGATAAGACTGCCATGGTACTTCGAGATCGTACAAGGTTAAAGACCAAAATAAGATAATGAATTTGGGAGACATGTCGTCCCATACTTTGCTTGGATACAACGGACGTATTGAATCGATAACCGGTGTAATGATTTCGTTTACAGCACCGTAATATTTTTCCAATTTTGTATTATCAGCCCATTTTTTCGAATTCGAGTCACTTTTGCGAGATTCGTCGAATTTTGCCTGGAACATGAAATGAGCAAGGTTACAAACGAGTGTAAAATTTTTTCAAAAGAATAATCAAAACTTCGTATTTGTCTTCGATTATCTTTCCTTTAGTTTACTAGCTCACCTGAATAGAGAAATTAATCTTCGGACGAGACAAAAAGAAAGCAACATCTGTCCTCAAATGATACTCAGTCAGCAAAGATTCGATCGGTGGTAATCTCGTGACGTAGTCGTCGATGCTTAGAACTCCGTTCAAGAAAGTTCCATATTGAACCAACGTATCTTGACACTGTACAAAAGGAAAAAAATTAAAACTCTGAAATAGTTCAAAAATAAAGAGCTTTTCCTGATAAGATGGTGAAATCCGCACCCGAATCGATCGGGACAAAAATCACCCAAAATGTTGGTATTGATGTAAAACCACCCCAGAAAATTTATTGACCCCTTTCCCCCACCCCTTCACGAGATATTGCCTCTAAATATCGAAAATTCAATGTTTTTTGTCTGGAGGGGGTGGTCCAAAAATTTCGAAATTTTTACAGATTGTAGACACTATTTAGGGGCACATGTGAGAATTTTTTCAAAAAAAATTTCCTGTATTTTCTTATCGTTTTGGAGGATTGAAAATTTCAAAAATTCGCCAAGAAAAGGGGAAGAGAGAGCCGAAGAAAATTTTTTTTTCTAAAGTTTTGGTTTACCTTTAGGTATATTGTAAACCTTTTTTCGGACCCCAAAGGTAGACGAAATATAGTCAAAAAAGTCCAAAACCAACAAAGAACGCGTTTTTTGTTGATTTTCTGTCATTTTGGGAGGTTTTAGATCGATATTTTGTAACAAAATCGCAATTTTGGAAAAATTCATTTTTCCATATAGAATTTCCCTACGTATTCGGTATTGTCGATTTCGTTGTCCTAAGGGCTGAAAATTGCGAAAAATTGTAAAGAAAAGCTGTTACTCATACTTTTTTAAAATGGAAATATGAATTTTCGTTGGCCAGGTTTTTCAAAATACATCTAAAAAAAAATTGAAAATAAAATTTTCCAGACAAAATGGTCTCGACACATAAATTTTTACTCAAAAATTACGTGCAGGGCAATTTTTCATCTTTACCTCTATTTTCAGGAACATTCATCTTATATTTTCTTCATTTTTGATAGTTTTTGAAAAGTTCTCAAGGAATAGGATACAATAATTATGAAAAATCCCCATAAACGAAGGTTTGGGAAAAAATGTATTTTTGGTGTTTTTACTCCTGCCTCTCTTTTTATAAAAAATAACAAAATCATAAAATTTTTTTTAATTCACAGTAAATCGATTAAAATCGTTTTTTGGGCTCATAATCCCCCCCCCCATTTAATTAAAAACAAGATCGCGATCTTTGATCTCACCTTGTTCAAAAAAATTTTATCTGATCTTTATCTGATGTGACTTTTTTTTTCATGATCTCCCCATTTCTGGATTTTTGACAGTTTTTGTGATTTTGTGGGTATTTTTACAAAATTGTTGACGATTGTAATAAATTTCGAGCTCTTTTTTTCATATTCTTTATTATTTCTGTTGACATTTTGATAATTTCAACATTTTTGACGATTTTCATGTTTTTTTTTGGTCACTTTCATCATATTTTGAATGATTGTTAGATAAATCAAATTTCAACAATTTTTACAACTTTTGTGGATTTATTCATTTCTTGATTTTTTGACTATTTCTACGATACTTTCACCAAATTTTTAGCAAAAAAATGGAGATACATCCACTCTTCAAGCGGACATATTGGAACATGGATATGCCTTTTTAAATTCAGAAGTTTAACAAAAAGTCCCTGCCACTTTTGGAAATTTAAAAACTTTTCCAAGTAGAAAAAAGTCTGACAAAATGTCTAAAATTCAATTTTTTATTTAAAAAAAAATCTAAATTATTTGTCCAACAAAATGCCTAAAAGTCAGCATTTGAACTTCCTTGAAACTTTCCAAATTCAAAAAGTCTGACAAAATATTGGAAAGTTACCCTCATTTCTTAAATTTTCCCAATTCGAAAA
>FIZU01032407.1:0-13909 GCA_900064475.1 Pseudococcus longispinus
TCTAAAAGTCATCCTAAGCTTTTTAAAAATGTCATCAACTTAAAGTCTGACAAAATGTCTAAAAGTCACGGGAAATGTCAGCGTTACCGACAGACGGACGGACGGACAGACACGTCGTGGATTTTATACATATGGAAATGGAAATGGATATGGATGGATGGGTAGTATGGAAATGGCAGGGGCTTTTGTCAAACTTTTTGGACTTGAAAAATTTCAAGAAAAGTTCAAATCAGAATATAGTCAAACAGCTTTTTACCTAACCTTGACTTTTAGACATTTTGCCAGACCTTTTTGGACTTGATAAAATTTTCCCATTCATTTTTTGGAATTAGAAAATTTCAGAGATTACTCTGACTTTCTGGACTTGAAAATTTATTCAAATTTCAAACCATTATTTTGACATAAAATTTCAGAAATTCTGACTTTCGATTTTGAAAATTTTTAGAAGTGTTCGGTTGATTTTTATAAACTTGGAAAAATTTAGATCGTTTTAAAATTTGACTTATAGATTTAGACATTTCACGATAGTCGGATGACATTATTTCAGAATGGAATGCGCATTTCGGTGGAGTTTGGAGGAGGAGGGGGGAGTCACGAATCCGTAAATTTCGGTCGAAATCTAAAAACCTTGGAAATTATGGGTTACGTATTATTCAATGGGTTTTACTGGTCGCTGATTTGGAATATCAACTCACACAGTAGGTATTGTTACTTCTTTTCCAAAAAATGAGTCTTTAACATACCTAATACGAAATTATGAATTCAACATTTTAAATTATCACCTCATAGGGTGACTTTTGTCCTCGCAGCTACCATCACGCCGTGTCCGCTCATCATATAATAACAACGTTATACTGCTCGTATTAAGAATAAAAGTACAACAGAAATGAGATCAGGGTCAATAAAATTAATTGCTATATTCGATCTATAGAAAGGAAAGTGACCGAAACCGCATCATTCTGCATTCTGCTAATATCTGCGTTGATTTCTCTACAAATACATGGAGTATTTACCTACTATGTACCTTTACCTACATAGTATAATTACACACACTACGCTATATACACTGTAGCGGAGTGGAGCGGTACATAGAACATAAACGAAAACCGTTTATTTTTACCTTGGTAAAAACATTTAGCAATTTATTTATTTTACATAGGTACAATTCGACTACCTAACTCTGTTTTTTCCTTCTTTTTTTTCGACTATCTTCGCGTCGTCATCGACTTGAGGGCATTATTTTCGTGTACGAGCAATTAGTCTCGAGTTTGTAGGTATACGATGAGCTTGTGATTAGCGGAAAATTTTCTCGACAGTTCAAAGGTGGATAACCCGATGTCGATGATTGGATATGTATATCGATAATTATTAATAAACGTTGAACATGCGGTACGAGTATAAAGAACACGTGTATCTGTTATGTTGCTGGCGGTGAGGTGCAGTGCGTTGGCAGTATTATGATGAATCTGCACCCATCGTGTGTTGGAATACCGCCAAATTTACTGGAAAAGGTGAACAGATACTCGTGTTTTTTCTACATGGAGTTGCAGAGGGGGGAAAAAACGTTCGCGATATAACCTCTTCACTGTATACTGTTCCCAACGTGTATAAATATGATGTACGTAATTAGTAATCGTAAATTATATATTTACAAGAGATGCATGGAATTTGTTTTTTTTTTTCATCTCGAACATTAACGTGACATGTGATGGAGGTGGAGGTAACGTCTTGAAGGTTTTATAGGCTGAGATCTGCGCTGCAGATGATTAATTTATGATCGAGTATTTTAGACGTTTAACGTGTTAATATCCTAGTATTGGTGTAAGGTGCAGGTACCAGAAAATGCTCCTAAGATAGTGGATTATTTTTACCTCGTGCTCGTGCTCTTGTTGGGTTGTTTAGTTCATTGAGTTTTGTTATGATCGTTGAACGGCGATCAAAGGCGTAGGCTGTAGGATTAATTGTGTTTGGATTCCAGCGAATTTATGGACAGGCGGAATCGATTAAATTGCCAAGTGTTTACCTACGTACGAGTATAATTGATGAGAAATAGAGAAAACGATGCTGAGTGGTATTTAAATCGGAATAATTGAGTGGGAGCAAGGTGGAGGTGAACTAGAAAATGAGAGCCAAATTTGTACCGAATAAATTAATAAATTTTCAAGCTAATTTGGGTGGAATTCGTTGAAATTTTATTATTTAGAAAATGCATAAAAATTGAATAAATTTACAGTTTAATGGTATTTTCAAGGTACTGAAAATGAATGGATGTTGGAATTTCCATAAACATTGGCAATTCGAAGAATTTAAATTCGTATGTTCATTTCTACGAACGAATGAGAGTTGGCATTATTAAGGGGACAGAAAATTGAAAATTTTCGATTTCAGTGGCATATTTTCTAATTTTTTTGACTTTGGATGAAATTTTTTCAACTCAAAATGCAAATTTTCAACACAAAATGATCATTTTGCTAATTTTCAATTCAAACCTCAAGTTCTTGATTAAAATCGTGATTTTGTCGTTTTTTTTGGACAGGGACAAGGTTTCCCCTTACCCCTTCTCCCCTCCACCTGTATTTGGTTTGGGCTTGTGTATTTGCATATTTACAGATTTTTTTTCAGGAAAAATTAGTGAAAAAAGAAATAAAAAATGGAAAAAATTATCATCATCAGGGGGGGGGGGGGAGTGATAATTGAAAAAATCAAAAATTAAAGTTTTTTTTCATAAATGATTAATACTCTTTTGTTGTATGTTTTAATATTAATTAAAATTTGAAATTATTTTTTTTTTGTTCCCTACATGTTGAGAAAATGAAACATTTTTTTTTTTTGCTGAATTTTGATTAGATACTTTTTTAACGTGAGAAGTTACTAAAGTTACCTTTTTTTTCGATTTTGAGTGACATGCCTGCAGTATTCGAAATTACTTACCAAATTTTTAGTTGCTATTTCATTTGTGACGCAGATTCTTAAATGCATTTTTTTCTAGAGGTTGACATAAGGAAAATTAGTTATTGGAAGGGTCTCATAAAAATTTCAATTTTCTACTTTTTTTTTGGAAAAAATCATTATTGAAAATCTCTGATTCACAACCCACCTAATTTTTCCATCATAAAGGAAAATTATTAAAACGAGTCTGACAACCTCAATTTTACAATTTTTTTGGAAAAAATTCAACATGTTCTGAATGAGCTGAGAGTACTAAAAAGATCCTCCATTTGGCAAAGTGATGCTGAAAATTGAAAGGTGCTGAATTTGGCTCAAAAATCCTGCATTTTTCGTCCAAAATTCATTAACTTAAAAAAATTTTCTAATTTTTATCATTTTGAAGAAATTTTAACTTCTGAACGTCTTTTTCTGCAGAAGTTTTCGTTTTTTACCTATGCTTACTTGAATAATCTAATAAATAGTCTTTTTTAATGGAGTTCATATAAAATCACATTCTTTTTGCCCCCCCCCCCCCCCATGACTGTTCGACAATGCCTCTGATAATAGGGTTACCATATTTGAAAATTGAATTTTCGGCACACAAAAATCATCCCTTCCCCCGCTTCGATTGGATTTTTCGGATGATGGCTATTGCATTAGACCTTGGTTTAGAAATGGAGGGGGGGGGACAACTTTTGATAACATTTTTGGACTACATCTGTTTCAATTTTGAATTTTCAACACTAAAAAGTAAAAAAAAATTAAATTTTTCATATTTCAATTATTTCACTTTCTAATTTAGAAATTGTCAAATTTTCGTCTGAATCATCAGTTTTTCAAAAATCAGGACAAATTAGCGTCCCGAAGACTTTTTTCAAGACGACGGGATCACGAAAATCGAAACGGATGGTTGATTTTTTTTTAACAAGAAAGTGTGAAAAAAATTATTCAAAAAATTAATGCCAACAAATTTTGGAAAACGCATCACTTTGGAAAATCCCACATTTTTCGAACCACTGCCAAAAATTAAATTTCAAAGTTTGGATAAAAAAATGAAGAAAATACTGAAAAATGTTGAAAAAAGTACATTCTACCTTTTGAAAAAATTAATCATATTTTAAAAGTTCCATATTTTTTGAACCACTGCCAAAAAATTCAATTGTCAACTTGGAAAAAAATTGCGCAGAAATGTTTGAAATTTTATTTTGTTCAAAAAATTTGAAAAAATTCTGAGATTAGTTTTAGGTGGTAAAGCAGAGATCTAGGGGTTCACTCTCCGAATTTCAAAATTTTTTGAAATTTTGGAGACCCTACTGTATATGTACCCAACATTGTTTTTCAAGGCTTAAAATTGACGTAAATTTCGTTTTAAAAAAACACTAGAAAAAAATGTTGTACGACAACTCTTTTTTATATTTGGTGGGAAAAATTTTTCGAAATTTTTTCGGTGCTAAACAGTGACTAAATTTTTTTAGCGTGATTGATGCACAGTTACCCATCCTTGGACCTCACTTATTCAATTTTGGGTGGAACTGGAAGGAAGGTAAAAAATAGGTCTTCAAAAATTATTCCAATTGGAAAAAAGTGGTTAGCTTGTAAAATTGAGAAACATCCTGCTATGTTACAAAAAATTCGAAAAAGTCATGCAAAAGTACTGAATTTTGATTTGGTAATTTTGTTTGACACTTAAAATCATTTTTGAAAATTCAAGGGAAATTTTTGGAAGGGTCTGACATTAATCTCAATTTTCAATTTTTTTTTTGAAAAAAAATCATTTGTAAGAATTTTTTAATTGGAACCTACCGAATTTTTCCAATTTAAAAATCAGTTTTGCCAACTCTTTATCAATGTATGGTCCAGATATTCACTCATCCTTTTCTCATACCTTTTTTAATCGAAGATTTTGTAATTTTGTGGATGAGAGTTCATTTGCCTCTGCCTCAAATTACTGTCTGCTGTCTAGAAAATATATTTCATCACCTCGATGACAAATTCTGATTAGTCAGCATTTCGTATCCGTTTGTTTAATTGTTATTTTTATTTCAATCATTTTCAAAATTTTCTTCTTTGTTTTTCATTCTCGCCTGTTCGCTACTTCCTACTCTGTGTCATAAAATTCAAATTTCAAGGTTTACTATGTGTTTATCACGTCTGTACCTGTCTGATAACGATGACAGCGATATGATGCATGTTGGTAGGTGCATTACTCATCTCGTGGTAATTGTCGAATTCCTGATTTGAAAATTGAACCAATCCTCGAACGTGTAGTAAATTAAATCCGTTCGATTCATATCTCATCTTCACGACCAAAGTGCGAAAAATGTAGGTACGTGAGGTAATACTGACGTTAGCGACCTCGTGGTAATTCCATTAACACCCGAATGCATCATTTTCTACCATAATTTCAAGGTCGTCAAAACAATGGTAATCTGAAACCAATAATCGAGTCGTGTTTTTTTTTGTAAAAAAAAAGTGGTAGAACTAGAGGTAGCAATATTTTATTTTTTTGATCGTAAAATACGAAAATTTATTTGCTTGGGCGATTTGGAACCTAGGCCCTGAAGGGTGATCGTGAAATGCGAATCGAGAAACTTGTCACGGTGTTGGCCAGAGGAGTACAAACTGGAGGTGTGGCGATATTCCTGCGAGTATTTCGTTGACCTTATTCGAAATTTTCGACGTTGAAACATTTTAACCATACAAATGGGCATGTACAGTAGGTACTTCGAGTATGGTGAATTTTTGAGAGCTGTACGCGTGGTGGTCTTAACAATTACACGCTTTTTCTTCGCGTTCAGATACGATGCCGAAATATCGAGATGTTTTCCACAACGAATTATTATTTGTTTACGGTGGTAAAATTTCGAGCAGTTGAGTATGGTCATAGAGCGAGCGAAAAAATTCTAATATAAAAATGACATCATATAAATTAGTTACATAAACATAGCGAGCATTACGTTCCAAAGAGGCGTGCTTATTATTATGTATATTAGTTTTGCGATGCGATTTTCACCAAACATTCGGGCGTGAGTCATTACTATTTACACGTTTATTCATATTCAAATGAAACGCCAAATTATCATAACCGATTGACGACCCGATTATATGAGATTGCAACTAATGATTCCAATATTTTGTTACCTTTTTGCAGGAAATAGAACAAGATCGCCATCTACTCAGACGCAAGCTGTTATCAACCCAAGCTGAATGTGATACTAAAGTATTAGAACTACAGGCTGATATCAGAGAATTACAAAATGCGTTGGATGATCGGGACAATGCTCTTAAACAAACCGAAAAAGAGAAGACTCTATTAATCGCCGAATTGACTGAACAAAATCAAAGGCTACAAATGCAAATCAAAGAGGTAAGGTTTCAATATTGAAGTTCGTTCTCGCGGATTTTATTTTTAATTCATTAAAAATATAACGGGCCGATGAGCAAGCAGGGAACCGTTTAATAAGACGTTTCGTTGGTCGGATGGTTGGTTTTTTCTTTCTTATTTAATATTCTTCGTTAACATGTGTAATCAGTTTCAAAGCAACGGTATTATTTGTGGGTAATTTCTTCGTTCGTACATTCGCTAATTGATAAGCTCGAAGGTGTAGAATTTGCACGAGGAAAATACTTGTACTTACTAATGCGAAACAAGGAAATTCCTAAAATATATGACTACGTTTCGATTGGAACAGTTGTCTATAATTCTTCGATCATCATTTTGTACAAAATGTATTTTTAGATTGCAAAATTTTAGACATTTAGACTAAATTTAGTCGTTATGTCATAATGACGTTATCAACTGCAGTCTATTTACTGAAATTCCCCAATTTCATCCTTTGGTACTCAGTCATTAGGTAAAATGACGATGATTCGTGTAGTCAATTTATTAAATCTCGTATATTTTGCAGGCATTACGTAGGCAAGTCATCATACATTCTTGTGTTTATCGATCCATTTGTTTGTTTTTAAGGAATTTCTTATAATGACTAGGATTGAACTGAAAAAGAGCAGGGGAATTCGGTCTCTTCCAATACCTATTTGAAAATTATCAGTTTTAGTCGAAAATTTTAAATTCAAAATGGAAAATTTTGGTTCCAGTTGAAAAATCATGTTATGAGTTGAAATTATCGTAATCTAAATTGAGGAAATTTAATAATTCAAAATAATTTTAGTCTGAAGTGAAAATTCAACTTCCAAGTCGAAAAAATAGGGTTCATGTCATTTTCGCAAATCTGAAGAATTGAATGGGCATTTTCCCCAAAAGGATATTTCATGAAAACTACTTTCCTGAATACAGAAATCCCGCAGACAATTCTGGAACAAGCTTTTTTCCAAGTGCAGAAATCCGGAATGGAGAATTTCTGCAAAAAAATTTCTTAAATGGAGGAGATGCAATGGCTGTTTATTTCTGATTTATGATGGATAGGTATTTAAAAAGAATTTAATAACAATTTAAACAAATTCAAAATTAGAGTCGGAAATTTTGAGACTTTTCCCCTCCAATAACCAGTGGGATGGTCGTTTCACCACCTCGACCAAACAAAAACGATCCGACTGTTCTGACTTCAGTAAGTCACTGATGAGTGTGATGATGACACGAACACTCCCATTTAATTGTACTGTAGAAGTCTGTAGTGCTTGTCGGGGTGTGCAGAGCTTATCTCTAATGCGTTATAATCGTAGTAGATCAACTACTCGCTTATAAACTGCGTGGGGCATAGTACTTACCCAGCTAGGAAAATTTTGGTAATACATCCATAGCAAAAGGTGGCACAAGCAAACATAGGTGACAGAAACCAAAAAGTGAGACATGCACCCCATTTTGCTACCAATCTGCAATACGTTGGCACTCGCCACTCATTGCTACCGCTGCACTCACATAGCAAAAGGCAGTGCATGCCGCCACAACTGCTTCTTCGAGTGCAAAAAAGCCGAAAGTGAGACATGCAACCCATTTTGCTACGCAAAAAAGGTAGCGGGATAAGCTCTTGCCAGAACTCTATGTAATTGAAGCCATCTCTCTAAATAAACGCTTTATTCTGTATACCCGCGTGTTGTTGGTTCAAGTCGCCCTTCCATTCAGCTCAGTGGAGTCGCCTTTCTTCCTGGAGGTATCAAGTAGGACAGTCGCATTAAATGACTATTTCCCCATATGTGTTTCCCCTTACACCTACAGTACTTGAGAATTCAAAATTGGGGGGATCCGTTTCAGCGATCCTGTTTCTCCATCGGTTTCTCCATTTTTTACCAGGAAAAATACATTTTTCTGATGGATCCAATGTTATATAGCCTCATAATTTGAATTTATCCTTGAGTTAGAAGTTATTCCGATGTTCTTGAGGGTTCTACAAGTATTTATCTGTCCTTTGCTATGACTGGCAGGTTGATAATCTTGCTGATGGAATCTACTTACTTTTTCATGATATTGATATCTCGCTTTCAAAGTATTTACACGAGCACAACTTTGCTTCTTATTCAGTTTTTTTCAGGTTTTTCATTTTGTCGCCGTTATCATAGGAATATTCCATAATAAGTTCCCATCCACAAAGTTTCAGTCGACTAATTGTTCAGACCCTATTTGTATTTCCCTTTTAACCCTGAACAATCGCTTTTCTCGTGCTAGACCCCACAACACTACTTAGTGTTTTTGCCCATTCCAAATAGGTAATCGTCTTCGCCCAGGCTCGACCCTTTGTGGCAGGGGTTACCCTTCGCCAGTCTAATCCTGATCCATCCTGCCATGGAGGGAGATTTAATTTCGTTGAGGATTCTCATTTTTGTCATCATAGTTTTTAGTGTTGGCAAGTAAACACCAATAAAAATAATTGTGTCAAAGTCAATGAAAATTAATCCAACCTAGTAATCTCACATAAGTACCCACATACTTATTTTCCTGCCAAAATTCACACAATACATTCCTACAATCTACATACATAGTTATATCGCGATTAAAAACAATAACTGTACCTTATAATGGCACCTCTCATACAAATTATGCTAGATCAAAAGAATAAAACAGCACTAACACCGGTCCACTTATCATTGCTCGCATGCGCAAAAAAAATAGAGACAATGGTGAACCGGTTGAATACCTATGTGGATATATTAATTAAATTCGTAATACCTCGCCGGCTAGCTATAATCACAACACGACAATTGTAAGTACATGTTGTGTTATAATCACTGACGCTGGCGCAGGCGGAATAATTAATATATGAACCGCCCAAAAGCTTACAAGTAGAGCGTATTGGATCAACAACGCAGGCATACGCGAACTTTAAACCTAGTTTTTATCACAATGTAGGTATTTTTCCTCAAAGACATCATTCTATGTATGTACTGCGGGAAAAGAATACCAAATGATAATTCCATTCTGCTTCTATGCAATAAGTATTATACACGCGAATTGTACCTATGCGATGTATAATTACACGGAAATTCACACTGCTAACGAAAAGAGAAATTAATATTCAAACCTCGAAGAACGGTGTATCAACTCAATACTGTGATTGTCATTATAAGCGTGTCAATGATTCAACGATTTCGAATCGATTCGAGAAATGGAAGTTTCTAGTTGTAATGCTTGTTGTTAAGAATACCTGTGTATTTTTGTAGCAGATTTTAATTTTATTTGGTGTTTTTCTTCTTGTTTTATGTTACAGTCGAGTAAATTAGAAGAAGCGTTAACGCTGCAGTTACAAGGTCTCAGAGATCAATGTAATTTGAAAAAGTCTAGTCTACAAGATCACCAGAGCAGCTTGGAGGTCCTCAAAGAGGAGGTAAGTGTGGTTTGAATGAGAGAGAAAATGATTGTAGTAAATATGAAAGAGCATTTCATTTGTGAGCCTTAATCGATATGTCAATTAGGGTGATTTTTAGAAAAACCTTTTCTAACAACTTGGGGTCTTGGTAATTTGGATATAATATACAGTATTGAAAACTCTTGAATTAAATGACGTTTTCTCTTCTCCATCAATGGGTGGGGAACTATGTACTTGACTATAAATCACTGATTTCTGGTGATGACTAATAAAGAGGACGAGGATCTGACAAAATTAAAGCAGGAACCTCTAGTGTGTAGATGAAGGTAGGGGCCTCTTGGATCTCCTACTTTTGCTTGTGAGTTAGGTGTTCAAGAATTCCTTTAGGCTGGAATTGAAGGTACTTCACTGGAAGTGAATCTGAGCCATTTTGGATAGGGCTCCCATTTCTTTCCTGTTTTTTTTTCTCTGAACAACAAATATCTGTCTCCTTCAGGAGATGCCTCCAGGGATATGTCCTGAAAGTAGTTTCTGGAGATGAAGGTACTTCCATCACATTGAAGTGGAGGCACCCGACCTTTTGCTTTGGAATTCAAAAAGATCTCTAATTATTGTACCTCTCCACTCCCCCTCTAAAAAAATGTCTGCAAGTTGTCTTGGTATGTTCCCATATGTCGTTTACATGGCTGATTTGGCATCTTAAGGGTGAATAAATCGGCTTAATCCGCATAAAAATATAATCCTTGTCACTAATTCGATGAATTAATTCCAGATACAATTAATGTCCGAGAAGAAAACAGAGCTGGAAAAACGGATACACAGTATACAAAGTGATAGAGATGGACTGAGTGCAGCCCTGGACGAAGCAACCGATCGCATAATGATGCTAGAAAGGCAAACACGAGAACAAGAGATCCAGGTATGTAATTCGACAATCGAGGCGTAGAACATAAGCGTGCAACAATACGTGCAAATTTCGCTATTAACGATATGATAATTATTATTTCGCATGCGTTGGCGCATCGTAGACGTCAAAATACTTGGGAAAAATTAATTCTACCTACATTCTCATACCTACATGTACATATAATAGTTATATATCTCTATACGGATACATACTCTCTATAAAGATAAACCTACGACCAAAATTTTAATGCGGAAATTTGTTTCGTGTCTAGTTGAGGGTTTGTAAACGCGAACTGGATGAATTACGATCGGTAAATGGTACTTTGGGTAATCGCCTGGAAGCACTCGGATCTCTCGGTAATGTCGGCCATCGATCGTTGCTTAGTGAAATGGAATGCGAAGATTCGACATTGTCGCCTACCGATGAATTACAACATGTTAGTGAACTCTTTGATGATTTCGCTTTGGCGTGGTTTTACGATTTTAATCGCCATGAATTGAATAATAATGACCGATTTATGTTCACAGATGAAGAAGGAAGTTATCGGCGTGTATGAGCGAGTGAAAATATTATGTATGCAGCTGAAACATCGTTCTAGAGAACCTATAGACGCGTCTCAACTGAATCATTTGCCTGTGTCTGTGCAGCAAGTTAAGGTATGTTTTGTTTCAAGTCAATCGTATATGATTTGCCCGATCCTGCAATGGTACAAAGTTTTAATTGATTTTTGTCGTTGTGTCTAGGTTGGCATGTTGACTGCTGTAATTCAAGATTTGTGCGATCTAGTATCTGACCTTGGTGGAGACTACTCGACTAGTAGTGTTAGCGTTACTGAGCTTGAGATAGACTTACATAGGGCCAGAGAAAGCATCGATAGGATGACTAAAGAGCTCGAAGATAAAACTGAAGAACTGAAACGTCGTTCTGAGACTATTCTTGAATTGACTAGCAAAGTGAGTATTGAATCCGCGAGTCGTTTTTACCTCTGAATTCTATTTCTGGATTAATTTTGAGTCAAGCAGCCCTCCTCTTTGAGTGCAATGACATCAGAAGCAGACTTGGCTGATCAGAATAAAATTATGCTCTGCTACCACGATAGTTTCATTGAACCACTGCTCTGCTACCATTATCCATTTTTTTCCCATTTTCAAAAGTTTCGTATTCCAGCACTTTTGTATTAAACAACGATCCTTTTTTCAGTTAAACGTTTGCGAAGCCGAATTGGCCGGCGCCAAAGAAGAACGTGACAGAGCACGAGCTGACATGAACGATTTGGACACGTTGGCCAAAGACGAGATCATCAAGAAAGCGTGGGAAATTCGCGACGGAGCTGTCGAAAGGAAGAACGCCACACAAGTCGAACTGGCTCGGACTCGTATCGACCTTCTCCAAGTTAATAGTCAATTAATGGAAACCATTCGACAAAAAGTCGAGTTACGCCAGCAACTGGAACAGTTCGAGGTAACGTATCGTGCGATTTAAGGCGCAGCATTTACTTAATCGAGAATCCCAAAGTTACAAATTTCTTTTCCTTCTTCCAGATGGACGTCCACGCTTTGGTTGATGAGCAAATGCGTCAAAAGTTGACCAATCAAGATCAATCGAATAGCGGCACCACTACTCCCATATCGGCGGATAAAAAACGTTCCAGTACTTCGCGTAGACTATTCGGTTTATTCCAACGGTAACGGGTTCCGTTCAAAAAAAAATTCCTAATCGACTATAACAATCAAAATGTTTGCGTACCCTGTGTGGCGTTTACTAGGATCCATTCTAGTACGCCGTTAAATGTTTCTAAGAGCTTTGTTATTCATACTAGTCATTTATTGTTTAAACTCGATGTAAAGTATTAATAATGTTTTATATTTTAAAGATATTTTCCTTTTCACCTATTTTTTTTCTTCCTGTTTTTTCCTTTTCTATTTATATTGTATAGTTTTTATTTAATGCTACGAACCTCTAAGTGTTTAATCGAAATGCGCCGATTGAAAAAATAATTTGTATTCTCCTCTCAGGAAATCCGCATGTCGAAGTTACCAGCGTTTTGAAGGGAAAAATTTATCTTGTGATTCAATATTTATGTACTTGGTTTTTTTTTTTCATTGACGATTTTTATATTCAAACGATGTACTTATCCTGTTTTAACTTTTTTTTTGTAATCTTCAGTATTGTTTGTTTTTTTTTCTTAACGTAGGTAAACATGATGAAAACATCGTGTATTTTTTTCCTTTGATTATTTAGCTTATAATAATTTTGTGTATTCGATACGCGATTTGTTTTTTCTGTTTTCACTGTAGGTCCTTCTTTTGTATATGTACCTATGGTTAGTAAGTATTTCGAGACCTTGACGTTGTTAATTGTTAAACCGTAATGTGAATTTGTATCTTGGAATTTTATAAAAACGGATAAATTAATTAAGATTAAGGCAACGAAATATAATATAACATTTTTATAGTAAAAAATCAATTTTCGAAATAGAAATAAAGCACAATTTTACGTCATGTTTGTTGCAATTTCTCCTTTGCTGTCGAATTGAGTACTTGGTTTTCCAGCAACATCAAATCTTCAGTTTGTGTAATTAAATTATCGCGGAGTAAATTAATTAAAATCCTGCTGAAAATACGAATACAACATTGTAAAAACCTGAATAATGTTTTGAAATATTTGAATGGTTTTCAAAAAACGTAATTACGCGTATTTATTGTAAATTAACTTTCAACCATATTTTTAACTAAATCGATTTTTTAGGTCAATTTTCAGAATCAAAAATTGTACAACTCCTTCAAAAATGAAGCTAGACTAGAAAATTTTTTTCATCTTGTAGAGAAAATTAAAGCACATTATTTGAATTTTCTTGAGAAAAAATTTTTTGTGGGGTGCTAGGCAAAAAAGTCTCCGTCATTTCCATGCTACCCATGAAACTAAAAAACATAGGATATGCTTTTGCTTATTAAAATTTTTTTTTCAATTTCGAAAAAGGCTGACATGATTTCTAAAAGTCAAAGAAAATTTGAAAATTTTCCAAGTTCAAAAAATTCTAACATAATGTCTAAAAGTCAATTGAAATCTAAATAATTTCTCAAATCGAAAAAAAGTCTGACAAAATGTGCCAAAGTCAATATAAATTTAAGAATTTTTCAAATCCAAAAAAGTCTGGCATAATGTTTAAAAGTCAATGGAAATCTGAAATAAGTAATGTCTAGATCTTCGTATTTTATGAAATTGCATATTTGTCTACGGTGAAGAAAAAGTGAATATTTCAAGGATCTATATGATTCATGAAATTTCCTGACGAATGAGCCCAATTTCATTT
>FIZU01032411.1:0-13119 GCA_900064475.1 Pseudococcus longispinus
TTTTTTCAAATTTTTTCCCCCCCCCCCCCCCCCCCCCCTCGTCAATTAATTACACATTATGAAGAAAATAATTCCCAATTTTTTATTTTTTCATCAACTGAATTTTAAGTGATGCCGCGAGTCCCCTTTTTAAATTTAAAAAAAAAATAAGAAATACATTTTTTTTATTTTTTTAAAATTTTAAGTAAAATGGTCCCAAAATTGATACTTTTACCCAACTACACCATTTTAGTACACTTTTACCCCAATTTTAAGGGGACATTGAAAAATGACAATTTTTTACATTTTTCATGTTTTTTAAAACACATCTAAAAAAATTTTTTTCAATTTTTTTGCAAATGAAATGGTCTCAAGACCCACATTTTTGCCCATAACCGATTTTTCATCTTTACCTCCATTTTCAGGAACATTAATTTTCTTATTATTTTCTTCATTTTCTTCATTTTTTGAAAAATTTTCAAGTGTATGATAATGATAAAAAATCACCACAAACGGGATTTTTGGGTTAAAATGTATGTGTTGAAACCATTTTATTTGCCAAAAAAATTCCCAATTTTTTTTTAGACGTGTTCTAAAAAAAACTGCTATTTTTCAATGTTCCCTAAAAACAACGGAAAATGTTAAAAATCACCGAAAGTGGTCTTGTTGAGTAAAAGTACCTACGTTGTGACTATTTTGCTAAAAATTGTTGAAAAATTAAAAAATTGTATTTTTTACATTTTTTAATTTTTTTTCAAAAAGGAGGGAGACTCACGGCAGCACTTGAAATTCAGTTGGGGGAAAAATAAAAAAAAAGGGAATTATTCTCTTCATATGTGTAACCAATTGACGGGGCGACGAGGGGTCCCGAAAAAATTTCAAAAATATTCAAAATAAGGACCACTGCCCTATTGTACACATGATTATGTATGTATTTGATACATTCCTATTCAAAAAATGTACTAAATGGAAATTTTTTCTTCGAAGACACTCACTAAATAATGTACGAAGCAGAATTTAAGAAAATTTTACTCATTCTTTTAAATAAAATATTACATAATTTTCCAAACATTGTTGTTGAAAGTCTGAAAAATTTTGAAACCTGATTTTCTGCGCGAATTTCAAATTAGAATCGAAAATCCTCTTATAATCTCTTCATTTTATTTTTTGTTTTTGAAAAAAATGAAAAATTCAAATTTTGGGTCATTTGAAGCTCTGAAATATTTGAATTACGAACTCAAAATTTCAACTTTTTTTTCAAAATTCCAAGTATAAAAAAATCTGAGAGCGAAAAATTTGAAATTTCTCACTTCATCAGTTTCTTTTTCAAGGGTGAATAGTCAAATGCAATTATTTTTCAATTTGTAGCAAATCTTATGCTGGAAAATGAAAGTAGATAATTTTGATTTGACCGCATTTCCTGTGCGAAATTTTAATATGTGATACAATGAGAATTTTCAAAATTCATCCGTCAGATCTCTCATGGGCACAAAGGGGTTAAATTTTGTACATCGTAACTACCTGATTTTGCTTGCATTTTTCACATGGATACAAATTTATCACATAATTTCGGGTCACTTTTAAATTTCATTTGGAATGAACTTTTTTCGTATAAGAAATTAAAGACTTTAAAAATTTATTTACTTTTGTGAGAACCTAAAATTTTCTAAATAAAATAGAGTTTTCGAAATAATGTGGGCGAGAACAAAAGAGAGAAAGGAAGAAAAATTTGTCAAAAATTGAATTCAACATTTTTTTCTTTTCGAGCCTACAAAGTCGAGTTCCTTTCTCAATTAAAATATTAAAATTTCATTTGAATAGTTGAGACAAACAAGAAAAAAATTTTTCGACCTTGGCCTCCAACATACTTTGAAAATTAGTCTCCCCCATTCCTCTATCCCTGTCACAGTTTCCATTAAAAATTGTAAATTACACCGAGGGTTTTCCATTACAGCAAAAAATTCCAACTGCAAAGTTTACTCGACAAACGAGTAATTTTTGAAAATAGATTAAATTTCTTCCATTGTCTGGCCCTGTCGCTGTCTTTCTCCGATTCCTGCGGTTAGGCAAACTATCATACAGGCTCAAAGAATTGCCACTTTGACGATACCCAGTTCGTGCAGACATTTCAAAAGTTAAGCATCTCGAAACAAAAGTCAAAAAAATGTCGGCTTTTTCAAAGAGTCGTACTCGTAAATGTACTTACACTTACGTACTCGTATATAGTATCAAATGAACAAAATGAAAGTGGATGAAAAAATACCTAAACTCGAAGGGACCTCACTTGGAAAATATTCGAAGAATTTGAAATAAAAATAAGTTTATATTAAAAAAAAAAATTAGCTTTCCAAAGATGCTTTCGTATTACCAACCAATAATAAAAAAGTTGCGACGAGAAAGAGAGGCGAAAAAAGAAAGAAGAAACTTGCAAACTTGTAGGTTTTGTCAAGATTAAAATAGAATGGAGCTAAAAACAGCAACTTAATCTGCGTTCATTTTGAAAAACTTAAAAGGCCAGGTTTTTTCTTACAGTCTATTGGTAAGAGTTGGTTCTTTCGCTTTGTCATTATCTTTACCTTCTTCTTTTCTTTCTTATTTTTTTTTCGTCAGTAAAACTTGAAAACACGTTGTATAGTAATTGTTATATAGTGAATAAATACTTTGTTTTTTGCGTTATGTCCTTCATAATTTTAAATGAAAAAAGGAATTTAGTTAAATACGAATACAACTTTCTTGTTTCATTTTTTCCTCCCTCCTTTTTTCAACTCGACGAATAATTTTCGCGTCCGAAATTGATAAAGGAGTTAATTTCGCATAAGATGGTGCTTCTTCTTCGTGTTTTTCGTATCGAATTCTTAATTCCTCCCCTCCCCTCTGTACGCAGCTACTCGAATTTTTATGTATGAAAATAAATATAAAAGTTGTACGCAATGTACAACGATGCAAATATTAATTATACAAAAAGCCTTCGACAAATCAACGGGGTATTTTTTAATTAAAACTAATTTGAAAGTTTCTTTGGTATGTTTTTAATCAGATAAAGCTTTAAACCACGAACGCGCTTTTCAAAATGGTATTATTCGATTGTTTACAAAAAGCTGTTATTCTTTTTTCTGCGTTTAAATGCTTGAATAAATTTAATTAAAATTTCACTTCATTTGAAAAAGAACAACTCGCGAGAAACGAAATTCGCTGCAGCCAAGCAATAGGGAAATGTATGTGCCAAGTTTACCTACGGATAGCACCTATCTATGTACATATTATTTTATAGTAAAGATGAAGAAAAAAACTATAAGTAATACGACGATAAGAAAGATGAGAGAAAAGAGGGGAGCGAAAAGTTATGGTACGTCAGTTGGCTAATATTTTTCGGTATTAACTTGTTCATTTTATGATAAAGTGGTTAAACATCAACGTATAGTTGGGTATTGATCAAAGTTTTCTGGTGAAGAATTCCTTTAATTTATCATAAAACAAGGGGTACTCGAAAAGGGGGAAAAAGTGTTCACAGATAGAATACGGTTATCAGACTTTTGATGGATTAAAGTTACGTTTCTCGAAGCAAGTTTTAGCCCTGGTATAATGCAATCGTCGGGTTATTCAATATTTCAGAATGCTTTTTTTTGGTACAGTTGAAGTATCCCTCGATTTACACTTACCCAAAAATAAGACAATATCAACGCGGTCGACTCGAGACTGTAGCTTTTGGTAAATAAATCACAACTTTCAATAAAACACCGTTTTCGGGACTCTCTCGGCCAATGTAATATATTGCCTTTATATCCTGTTTTATGGTTGGCTTTTATTTTTAATTTTAAAAAACCATAAATATCGGTGAAATATTAATATAAAAAATGATGCAATTTTCACCCCCGATTTTATTGTACATATATCGTATTTGGTGCTGGATGCGATGGGAAAATTGCACCGGTGAAATTTATGTGAAAAAAATTACCTATGGGGGAAAAAAATTCCACTATTTTGAGACCTTCGCCTGCGGTAATTTGACAATTTATATACGAACGTGATCTCGGGACCCAGGGAACGAGCGATTCAAAGTTGAAAATTCCCATCATTTTGTAGCCTTTCTGGATGTAGTTCTGTTGCAAAGTGCGCGGTTTAAATTGCGGTCTGTCTGTCGATATCAGCATCAGTATTCACCTCGTTTGTGTATAGTTCACTCTCGTAGTCGTATTTACAAGAAAAACGAAGCAACCATTTAACAAGTTTTAGTTGCAAATGACAGTATATAAGCTTTATCTTGCGACGATTAAAGCAACGGTTGTGGCGTTGCTGCAAACAAAGAATTTTTAAAAGAACCTGGAACTCGGAGCAGCCTCGTGAAAGGAGAAGGCATCTGCGAGGCAAATATTTCCATCGCTGTGTTTTTCAACTCTTTATGTATACTTAAACGTATACTTTTATTTCGCATTTAACAATTATGGTCGTCGTAAATGCCTCGTCGGTTTACCAATTTTCAAAATATAAATTGTATCCGTCATAACGTTGTAATCAGGTACTTTTGTTACTAGGTTCGCGTTAATTTATCAGTCAACATCTTTGCTTTG
Organism: Pseudococcus longispinus; assembly: GCA_900064475.1. Lineage (NCBI taxonomy): Eukaryota > Metazoa > Arthropoda > Insecta > Hemiptera > Pseudococcidae > Pseudococcus > Pseudococcus longispinus. The sequence goes on from FIZU01032411.1 coordinate 4,548, forward strand.
GTGTTATAATACGAAGTCAGTGGCACCCTCTTGGAAAACATTTTATTCGCCGAACAAGGGATTTTAAAACTGACAAAATAACATAAGTCTTAATAATGGCGAAATTTATTGTTTGAAAATTTTCGACGTAGAGATGTATATAGAGTAACGGTATATAGCGAATTTATGTATTATTTCTGTTAAATATTTCCTCTCTGTATCAAATTCCCAAATTCGTAATTCTTTTTTGGATTTCGGATACGTCAAGAGAGTAGATGCAGAAGCAGACACGTAACTCAATCCAAAACCTCGGGGGGCAAAATTGCAAAATTTGCCAGCTGACGTTGCGTAAAAATATGTAATTTTCCATTTCATTGCTCCAGAAGGGGGAATGGGAATACGGTCGAATGTAATTTTTTTCTGGTCAAGCCCGAGCAGTTTGAAAAATTTTTCATCGTGATACTGATTTATTACGAATGAAATTTCATGGCTGTATTCGCCCCCTGACTCTTTTGTTTGCCCTTTTTATATGATGTGAACGTGTGCTCGAGCGAAACGAAGACGAAATTTGGAAAAAAGGAGATTTTCAGGCACCGAAGTGTACATATTTCAGTACCGAAATCGAATTTTTTTTTTTTTGATCGTTTTCGAGCAAAATTCATTATACCTATTAAAAATGAATTTTTTTTTTCTTGGATTTTGAGTGTGAAGTTAAATTAGAGGCTGAGCCTAGATTCGAATCGATAGACTCTACAGTTTCACAGATGGCAACAATGAAGTTTTTATCTGATTTATAGAGATATTTGTAGCAAAATTAATTTGTAAATAATAAGAATGGACAAGACCAGACATTTTTTTTGAAAAAATTGCAATTTTAGTGTAAAAATATATTTTTTGATCTGAAAATAATTTCGAAATAGCTAAAATTTTTGAAATATAACCTCCACCCTCCCTCTCTCACTCCCTCAACAGTTTCGTTCATTTGTAGAAGTTGTAATTTGTTGTAACTTTTCATATCTATGGTAATCCAGATACTTATACAATCACAAAAGCAATCAAGTCTTGTGATTTTGACTTTTAAAGAGGCACCTATAAAGTTTTTCAATATCATGGTACCTACCTTTAATATTCCAAGTAGGCCAAATTTACGTAGTTCATTTTTTAGTACTTGAGAGTTCCACGTATTTAATTGATAAATTTTTATGTTTTGTTTGATTTCATAAGATCAGTGTGTTTACAGGTAGTGAAAAAGTAGTAATTTTGAAAATGGGAAGTGAAAGTAGTGAAAAAGTCGAAAAATAGAATTGAATTTAATTACATGATGAAATTTTAGTGTTTGGAGGGGGGGGGGGGGGATGAAATTTTAGTGTTTGAATGGGGGGGGGGGATTTCGCCCTGCCTTCACTTAAGCATAGGTTCTAATAATTCCTTTTTTAAAAAAAAAATATGTTTTGTTGAATTTTACCCAAAAACCCCTGTTTTTTGTGACCCCCCCCCCCCCCCCTCGGCGAATGACTAGCTACGCTACTGCATATTGTTGATAAAAAATCTGAGCTAATTTTAGTTTTCCTTTTTTAAATTTCATTTTTTTCTTATTTTTATTGCATAAAATCCCCCCCCCCCTTTCTTCCAATTAAAATTTCCAAAGCAGCTTTTTTCCTAATTTTGAAAAATGGGTCGTTGCCAGTCATTCAAATTAGTTTTGAAGGATTGATCTTCTGAAAAATTTGGAAAAGAAATCCTGTAGACATCATAATGATGAGGGGGGGGGGGCTGGTTTTTGATTTTTGAAATTTTCAGAATTTCAGTTTATGAAATATTTGTTCAAAGTTCTGGTGATGATGGTTCTAATTTTTGAACTTTTGAGTTTATTCCAATTCTTAGAAACACAGGAGAGGGCTCAGATTTGAACGGTTCTTCATTTTTCTGTACCTTATCGTGTGATGACACTTTTTTAATGTATTTTTTTCAGCATATTAGAAGAAAACGCCAAAGTTGGAAAACATTTTTCTAGATTAGAGAGGGTGTCTACCAGGTAGTGAATGTAATGAAAGAAGTGAAAAGGAAGGGATCTGAAAAAAAAGTAGCAAATGAAGTGAAAAAGTAATGAATTTGATGAAAATTTCAATAAAAGTAGGTAATGAAAAAATCAAAAAATTGAATTCAATTCAACTGAAACGATATTTATTTTTTGATCTTTTTTCAGCAAAAATTTTCACTTTTTTAAACCAGTTGATTTTCGTTTTTAAATGTCACCTATTTTTAATTTTTTTACCTCAAATGTAATGCATATTGCCAGTGGTGTACGTAGGGGGAGGGGGTTCAAAGATTTCAGCTTTTGAATGACCTTTCCTGCAAATATTTTCGCCCTCTTTTTGCTTGGGCACAATTCTTTTTTTTTATTTTTATAAATTTATGAATATTTTGTTCAATCTTACATGAAATCTATTTTTTTTGTGAAGACCTCCCCGCCTCCTTCTTGAATGTCTGCCTGGCCAAGTGGCTACACTACTGCACATTGTTGGACTGACATGGATATGTCTTATGGCTGGGGTCAATCCTAAAATTTTATCCATTTTTTTGGTCCAAATTTTTTGTCCATTTTTCGTTTTCTTAAAAACTGTCACGAAATTCCTTGACGATAACTTTTAGACATTTTGTCAGACTTGGAATTTGAAAAATTTTCTGATTTCTGTTGACCTCTTGAAATTTAGACTTTTTGAATTTGGAAAATTTTAGAAATAAGGGTAACTTTCCAATATTTTGCCAGACAGACTTTTTGGATTTAAAAAATTTCAGATATTTATTATGCTGACTTTTAGGCATTTTGTCAGACTTTTTTGGGACTTAAAAAATTTTTCAGAACTCAATTTAATTTTTGGACACGGGAAATTCCAAGTTTAAGGGCTTAAAAAAATTCAAAGAAATTCAAATCAGACATTTTGTCAGACTTTTGTAAACTTGGAAAACTTTTCAGATTTCTATTGACTTTTTGAATTTGGAAAATTGCATAGATAATGCTGATTTTTATACATTTTGTTGGACAGATAATTTAGATTTTTGTTGAACTTGGAAAATTGAGTTTTAGACATTTTGTCAGACTTTTTAGGACTTGGAAAAGTTTTCAGATTTCCAAAAATTGTTTTTATATTGCTTAAAATTCATCCTCCTCCCACTCATGAAATTTTTAAAAGAGCTTTTTTCTCAATTTCGAAAAGGTGACAGCTTAGTCATGTTCTTAGTAAGTTTTTGATTGCCAGTCCGACTCTGATTCAAGTTCATTTTATAAGGAGTGGTCTTCTGAAAGTCTTGTGAAAAACAGTCAGTGAAAGGAAGTGAAAAAGTAGTGATTTTTGAAAAAAAAATTCTGTACGTGCCCTTTTCAAAAGAAAAAATGAAGTTGATTGTGACAGAAACCGAAATCAAAACTAAAAAGAAAGTTTCAAATTCAACTTTTCGTTCTAAAATTCAGTTTCAATTTTGGTTTAGTTTTTTTTTTTGATTTTCAGAATATTTGTTTGGCACTTTTCGGATTTCTCACCAAAATTCAAAGAATTATCTCATGTGAAATGAAATCGTATTTCATGTAGAAAAAAATTTCTCCTTAAAATATCGTGATAGGCATATTTATTTACATTCTCGTACGTTACAATGGATTGATTTCGATTTTCTTTGGCAAGATAAAGAAGCGGAGAATCGACGAGAAAAATTGAGACATCGATATTTAAAAAAATTCTAGTAAAAAGGCAAATATATTGAACTTTACCTCAGTGTCAAAGTTGAATAAAAATTGAAATCATTTTATTAGATCATCATAGTATTGATTTCCCCACCCTTTCCCTCAAAAAGATCGTTTGAACAGATATGACCATAACATGGACAACTTTGTTGAAAAAGATCTTTACACTGATTTTTTTTGGAATCAGTTTTTCCAGAGAGACATGTAAATTGTACCTAAATTTGACAAAAATGATTTTTTTTATGAAATTATCTGTATTATTATGATTTTAATTTTAATTTTTTTAAAGTCTAAAGTGAAGTGAAAAGAGCTTTATGTAGAATCTCATTCTGAGACTTACATCTTGAATCACGTTATTTTATCGTCGGTATGAAAAAAATCAAAAATATATTCGAGGAAATGAGAATAGATCAAAATAGATCATCGAAAAGAACAACGTAGCATACGATATTTTTCGACTTATAATGATGCCATTATCGAAGCTCTTTTAAAAATCTCGTTTTACGTACTATTTTAAGAATTTAATTTATTTTCGTTTCTACATATAAAATCTGGAAGTTTATTATATACTCAGCCAACAAAGTACGAAAATTTGAAAATTTATTCGTATTCTAGCAGTCGTCATTTTGAAAACAACTTTGTGCTTGCGAGTGTTTTTGATTAAGACTGAATTATGTTTCGTTATAAAATTAACAAAAACTAAACCGTAACAATCTCTTGTTACGAAATAACAGTATTTAAATTTGAAATGTTTACTGTGTTCGAGCATAAATATTATTCAGTTTCTACACCGTTTTCCCAAGTTTAACAAATATACTCAGCTAGTCTTATACATATAATTACGCATTTTGAATTTTACTTAATTTACTACCCGAATCTCGAGTATATTGTTTTTTAGCCTTTTAAAACGTGTTTTTCCTCGTTTTTATCAAGGTCGCGAAACTATAATGGAGTATTCGTTCCAGTGCTGTTGGAATGATTCGATGGTATCGATGTCATGTTGATATTGAAATTTATTTGATACTTTTCAGTTTTAAATGTCGATATTGATATAGAGGAAATTGTCTGTAAAAACTCTCATTTTACATGTTTTTTCGATTTAAAATGATGAAAAATAACCGTCTTCCAAAATATTAGCTAGTTTTTTTTACCAAATATACTGAGAATATGTCTGATTATCAAATTCGAGTTCTATTTTGGCTTTTGAAAAATTTATCAAGGCAAAATTACTCCAAAAGCAGAAGTTTTTCCTAGAGGTTTTTTGGTTAATTATTGGGTTTCGATAGAATCTCAACACTAAATTACAGTATGAGCACTCAGACGCAACCTATTCAACGATGGTCATGTCTTAATTTAATTTTACGTAAAAATTCAATATGCATTTCAAGTTCTCTTTAAAAGAACGTAAGTACCTATCTACTTACAATACGTACCTAAGTAATTTCGTTCGAATATTTGAAACATTTCTCTCGGCACCTTTTGTGTAATATTTTCATGTGCTTTGTCGAAAGAATAGAAATATATGCCTCGGAATAATGAATGAAATCAGATTTACGAAGAAAAGAATTTTTTTTCCCTGAAAACAAAATCGGTCTTGAACTCATTAATATACCTTTCTGGGAAAATATAATTAAAAGTTCCATCTTTATTAATTACTTTGAAATATAAACGAGGTCGATTTATGGTAAGGCAACACAAGGGTAATAATTTTCCAACTTCGCCAACTTTAAAGGTGAAATTAAATGTGCCCGCCTTTCGTTATTATTATACCTACACAATGCACATCTTGATCTTAAACATCGAGCTTTTTAAATTTCATTTTGTCGGAATAAAATTACAAATGATTACTTGATTAGCATACTTGAAAAATACGAAAACGTGGATGCTTTTGTAATGCAGTACCGAGCATAATTTTGTACAGAATAGGTTGAATTGAAAGTCTCACGTTCGTTGGTGCACTACGATTTTTCTTCTGGCTCGTTTGTGCGAAATAATGACGACTTTTGGCACAATCAGGCCCCTGTTTGCACCTTCGAACTAGGGGAAAGAAATGAAATTGAGAGTCGAATTTGTATTGTGAAAATCACTTCTGTTATGGGTATAAAAAAAAATGCTACAGGGAAATGGACGGAAGTATAAACAAATTATCAACATGTAAATTAGATTTTTATCTACCCACCTTACTTCAAATAAATTACTTGCCTATTGCATGCGAATGTCATTCGCCAAGTGTAATACATTACGTACATTAGGTAATCACAGGATCTAGTTCATTTATGTAACTACATGTAAAAGTTCTAATTTAACGTAAATACCTAATTTTTCTTACGCTGACTGCAATAGGGTTGGAAAAAAACATGTAAAATTCTAAATGGTATGAAAACTACATATTTTATCAAACGGTGAATTTTATTCGTTTCAGTATTTCTGAGCGAAGGATTTGCTTCTTTTTACCATGCGTAATTTTTACATTTTTGAAATGTGCTTTGCGATAATTCCAAAAAATACTAATAAATAAACAGGTACGTGAATTCCAATTCTTTGTATGTTTTTAGCTAAATATTATGTTTTTACCCAATTTTGCTGGATTTTTGCCTAAATTTCTACCTTTGGTTTGTATTCTGTCTCAATTTTTTTTGAAATGATTTTGGAGAATCTGAGGGAATTTAGTTATTTGCTCAATTTTCGACACATTTGAGGTATTTTGTCAGATTTGTCATTTTATTGCATAATTTTTGCTAAAAATAATATTTTAGTCGGATGATTTTTTTTGTGAAATTCATTTTATCGTGTTTAATTTTTTTAAATTTAAATTTAATTTTATTTATTTTCATTTTTCGAAAAATTATACAAAAAAATAAGCTTGTAAAACTGTATTTTCTAAGTCACTTTTTGCAGCATTTTGAATGAAAGTACGTTATAGTTTATTGATGTGATTCATCTTTTATCAACCAAAAAATTAATATTTTAATTGCCTATTTTATTTTCAGAATTTTTTGGAGTGATCTTTAATATTTTTTTGATGAAGTTCCTGCTTCCCTTCTCGATATAGCAGTTTTTCTTGCCAAATTTCTTATTTTATCTAAGGAGATACGATCTCAACTTTTTGGAATTTTTTTGCAGAATTTTGTGAATTTCTTCATTAAATTTTTCAAAGATCACGTTGAATTTCAGATATTTTGTCAGGATATTCTAGATTTTCTGGGTTTGAAAAATTTTTCAGATTTCAACCGATTTTTTGGATTTAGAAAATTTCAGATTTTCTGATCTTTTTTGATTTTGAAAATAAATAGTTGACTTTTGAACTATTTTAGAGATCTTTTCAAAGATAAGGATTGAAACAGTGGAACATGGGGGGGGGGGGGGGGGGGGGGGGGGGGGTAGACATCTTTTGACGATTGAAAAGTTGTAAAACATTATGAAATTTCAGCTTTTAAATGCCATTTTCTGCAAAAAAGTTCGCCCTCGATTCGCTGGAGCGCAATATATTTGCTTATTTTAATGAAATATTGAGTATTTTTGAAAATTTTGTACAAAATCCCCCCTCCCCATGAATGACTCCTTGGCTACGCCACTGGATTGAAAAAGGGTCTTATCATTGAAATTTCGTTCAATGATCGATACATTAGTTACCCAGATAAATGGATCGTTTTTCGTTTTTTTTCTTTTTTTTGAAAATTGGGGGGGGGGGCAAAAGTTGTACGTTAACCTCATGAAGCCCTGGTAAAAATTTCTTCTCTCTGATTTTATTCTTATCCTTCTTCAATATTGCTCTCAAAGTTTGAAAATATTGAAAAATTGATTAAAAAATTTCTTGACAAAATTTTATCAAAAATGGTCTTAGTATAGATAACTTTGGTAATCCAAAATGCAGCTATCCTGACAACATTTTGGGGATTGTTGACCGCAAAATGATGCCTTAGAAAACCTCTTTCCTGTCATCCAGAAAAGACAACGTGATTCTTTTTTGTCCAAAAACCAGGTCACTCTTCATTATCACCTATCAGTCGAGTACATTCTGATTCTGAATAAACCCTTCCCACCAACTTGTAAATCCTACAACCTTTTCATCTCCATCAAACACATTCTTAACAATAGGTATCCCAAGTTCCAAATTTAAAAAAAAAACATTTAGGAAAACCCTTAATTTTCATCCTGTGTGTCAGAAAATTTACAAAATTATTTGTAAGGAAATTTTGCTGAAACCATCTTAATAATGGAGATTTTTAGTGAAATATGTAAACTAATTAATAATTTATTTTGCTTCTTTGTTTTAGGTGAGTACCTAGGCCTATTCGAAATTTTTATCACACGAATTATAGACTGCGAAGATGAGTAAGTTTTTTCTAGAATGATTCATTCGAGAAAATGTATGAGATTATTGATGAAAATTGTAGAAAATGGAAATTTATAACGAAAAAAGATCGACTCTTCAAGCGGACGTATTGGTACATGGATATGTCTTTCTAAAATTTATAGGTTTAAGTTTTCAAAAGTCTGACAAAAGTTGGAAATTTACACAAAATTACAAAATTTCTTGGCTCAAAAATTTTCTGTGACTTTTAGATTATATCATCAAACATGAGAGATTGATTTTTTTAAAAAGGGTATGGCCGGATAAGAGGTGAAATCGGCCCCCAACGCTTTTGGGCTCCTATATACCACAGGTGGTGTGCCTTGACTAGAAAAAATTTTTGACAAAGTTTTGGACCCCTACCCCCTTCCGTTTGCGCTCCACACCCCTTTTATTGTCGTTTTTTCATAAATTTTTAATTCTGATCGGGGTGGTGGAAAATTTTCGTTCTTTTGCACATAGTTAGATATTGTAATGGTGCTTCCAGGATAAATTTTTGA
>FIZU01032415.1:0-10971 GCA_900064475.1 Pseudococcus longispinus
ATCAACATAGAGCAACGCGCTTTTAGTATGTTACACAGAACTCAATGAAGTACCTACTGTATAAATTTCATCGAATTCGTACGGTTAGTTTGGGAGAAATATGGCGTCAAAGTCGAATTATACGATTTTTGTTTTGCAATTACCCCACTACACCTTATAGAAAGAAAAAATTGTAGAAAAATAATTTTTTTTAATAAAAAAATTTTCAAAAATCAAAATTTTTGAAAAATTAAACAATTTAAAATAAATTATGGAAAAATTGGCAGTTCTAGTAGGCACTTGACTTTCCTATAAATATTAAAGCGGTGAAAACTGGCTAAAATTAAATCAAAAAAATTAATTTTTTTAAATTTAAAATTTAAAAATTGAAAAAAATGAAAAAAAAATCAATTTGAACTCTTTTCTTTCATTTTAAGCAATTTTTAATCGAATACAAAAATACCTACGAGTTTGCAATTCATAATTCTGAAATGATCAAAATCACGAAAAATAAATGAATGAGGGTGAAAATCGGGTGAGTTGTGTATAAATACGTAGATATAAATAGTATTAATCCTTTTAAGGGTGAATTTAGCGCAAAAAACCGGTTTATGAAAAAGTGAATTTTATCTATCACTCTATGTGTTGGTATACTTATCAAAATTTTCAGGTGGAAAATTATTTCAAAGTTGAAAACTAAAAAAAAAAGATGAAAGAGTAAAAAGTAGATTTTTTTAAATCATGAAAAAAATTGTAAAAAAAGAAATTCAAAAATTTTTTTAAATGCTTAAAAATTTCAAAAAAATCCAAAAATTTTGAATTATGGAAAAAACTGAATTTTTCAAGAAGTTTAGAAACAGTGAAAATTGAATCAGAAAAATTAAAATGTTTTTTTAAAGTTCAAATTGAAGGAATTTGAAAATTGAAAAAAAATTCCAATTTGAACTGAAAAGGATAAAAATCGTAGACTACCAATTTTTATAATATTTTAAAGTAGTTCTAGTACAATTTTGAACAACTGCATTTCGTTTTTATTGATTTTTATTCAATTTTACAGTAGTGACCGCGATTCGAATCATTCGTGATTCGAATCATGATTCGAATCTCAAAAATTATGATTCGTAGGCGATTGTGATTCGAATCAAATGTGTGAATAGTGATTCGTGATTCGTGACTCATAACTAACCAAAATTATTCGAAAAATTTCGAATCATCGCATTTTCATCAAATAAATACGAAAAAGTTGTAAAATATGCATTCGTTCATTCGTTTTCCCATTTCCTGTTTCTACTTTTTATCTGAGTAACGCTGATGGACACTAAACATGGAACTGAGAAGTGTTTTGAAGTTTTATATTCTTAATTGTTGAAAAGAATGATTCGAATCACATAATTTCGAATAATTTTCATTCAAATGATTCGTGATTCGAATCACGGATCATTTTTTCAACGATTCGAAACAAAATTGATTCGATTCATATTTTTTTTAATGATTCGTGATTCGTAACTCGATTCAAAAAATTCGTGACTCGGTCAGTGCTGGAATTTCAACATAGTTTGAAAGAAGCTTGAATAATTTTTCTTGAATTTTAAGCCATTTTGAAACGAATACAAATATACGAGTTTGCGATTTAGGATTCTGAAATGTCGAAAAATTGAATTTTGGGTAAAAATTGAGTGAAATGATGTACATATAAATTATATATTTAGTAGGTACTTCGCACTGACTGCTACAAAAATTTTTTGGGCAAAAAAAAGACTGTTCTGAGGGTGGAAAATGGCGTAAAAAACCTTTTTTTTGCGTTTTTGAAGGTCTTCATATGCATTTTTTTCATTATTTCATCTCTGAAAAGGGGTTACCAAAAGTACCTACTGTTAGAAAACTTGAAATGCCTATTTCATCGAGAAGATACGTTCGTCAATTTTTGAAAAAATGTATATAAATAACCCTTGGCAGTATTTAGCGTCTCTGTAAGTGTGAAAAAATTTGGTTAAAAATGTGCATTAGTTAAAACTGAAAAAAAAATTTGACTAGGTGTACCTGGTAGATTCAATATACGAATATTTCTATCTAAAAAAATCATTTGCACAGATATTTCCTCTTTATTTACCTTCTCCGACCTCTGCCTTCCCATAAACGTGTAGGTACAAAACTTATCTCTCTTGGCGTTTTCAAATTTTTGAGGAAAAATTAGAAAAAAAAAGTCCCATTAAATACATCATCCAAGTAAATAATATCATTTAAATCCAAACTTTTTTCAAATCTTCACCACTCCAGATTTTGAGATGTTTAACGAACTCAAACCCAAGTCAAACTTTCACTCGACGAATATTATGCAAAAAGCCTTCAATTTCAAACCTCGGCACGAAGGAGGCGAGTGTGTGTAAAAGTACAAAGTATAGAAAATTGAATCTCGAATCCCATACTCGTCTGTGTGACACTTGTGCGAAATTTCCATCGTGTTCGGCAATCGCACGATATTATTTTCTATACGTTGAGGTAAAATTAACGCGTTCATGTTAATTTATAAGCCGCGAAACATTCTTCACACACAGAGCAGCGGCATTAATTTGCCTCGCATACGGTATGGGTATATAATTTCGACTTCAATTCAAAATTCACCACGTTGTTCGGTAAAAATATTAGTATAATGTTAGAAGACTCAACGTCTGAAATATTAAAACAAGTTCGAATACGGAGTCAAAATCAGATAAAGAATTTCAATGAGAAAGGCGCCGAGGATAATTCGAGCTCGCGAGTTCATTCACAAAACAAGAGAAGTGTACGAAATTTATAGATGTGGGTAAACGAAACACCATTAATCAACGTGAAAATGAATGTCGGTGTTTTTGGTAAAACGCGTTTAATGGAAATAAGTAATATATCTGCAGCAAATCTTTTTCAACTTGAACAGCTCCCTGTATTAAATTTCAAACTTATATAAAGCGAATGTTTTTTAGATACTTTGTACGTTAGTCTTACGTAGGTATACCTTTCTGTTCGTAAGTTACTTACGACGCGACGCTTCGTGGCATCTCAACATTTCTAAAATTATGTTTAGATAATTTTAATTATAGTAGGTACATAATATTTCAAGTTACGAAAACTACGAAATTCGTTTCGCATTTTCTTCCATATAAATCGCGTTGCTCTTCTTTCACAACCTTCTCAAAGCTTTCATTTAATGAATTGAAAAAAAAACAAAGAAAAATAACTTTTGAGATATTTATAATGCTGAATACTTTTTTTTTTATCAGTTGTATGACAAAAAATTGAAAGTAAAAGAAACTCAAAAACGTTGAGATCATTGAACTGCTTGAAATAATGCGTTTCTTTATTATGCATTACATTTCGCTGCCTCTAGGTCTAGGTAGCAGCGATGGTTAGTTTTCTATATAAAATTCGTCATTTCAATTTTAAATCGAAATTTTTATCCTTGAAATCTTCGATTTATTTTTCTACGAAGAGTTATTACTGAGTTGTCAAGTCTGCGCGGAACAGAAATTTTCATTTTACACGTACTTTCAACATGTGACAAATTTTATTAACGAAAAATTTTTCAATTCGATTGGAACGTTCAACTTTATTCCAATCTCGTACCTGGGATGAAAAAAGACACTTTTCATCATGAAATTTATCGAACAAGCTTTACTACCTACTCTTATTTCAAAAATCACTTGGAGACGTGCATAGAGGAGGGTTAGGGTTGGGTCTTAACATCTCCCTCCCTCATATTCAAATATTTTTTCGTACGGTTTGAAAAGCAGAAGTCACATTTTCAGCTGACTCTTTCGTATCCTTTTGTAATGAGGGGGAAGGGGGCAGAGTCAAAATATGAATAAGTATAAAAAAACTTTTTTTTTGTATAAAATAATAATATCAATTTTATTCAAAACGTTTCCAAATGTTTCAAAAAATTACAAAATTTTCATACACATGCCCCTGTAATTGCTGAATTTTCCAAATAAAATTTTAAAGTTATTAATTTTTTTAAATTCTTTAATTTTTACAAAAAAATTTTCGAGAAATTAAAAAAATTTAATTTTCAATTTTTAAAAAAGTTTTTACTTAAATTATTTTTTTTATTTAAATTTTCAAATTTTAGTCTATTCACGTAGATAAGTATCATTTTTCCCAAAAATTTCAATTTCGCTAAAAATTTCGAAAATTTCAATTTTTCCGATAATTTTTTTTGTCAAAAATTACAATTTTCTTTAAAAATTTCAATGTTTCTAAAAATTTTTAAAATTTCATTTTTTCGAAAAATTTTTTGAATTTACAATTTTATTAAAAATGTAAATTTCTTCAAAAATGCCAATTTTTCCAAAAATCCAAAAATGCCAACTTTTTCAAAAATGTCAATTTTTCCAAAACTGTCAATTTTTCCAAAACTGTCAATTTTTACAAAACTGTCAATTTTTACAAAACTGTCATTTTTTACAAATATGTCAATTTTTTCAAAAATGTCTATTTTTTTAGAAATATCAATTTTTCTAAAAATGCCAATTTTTCCAAAAATGCCAACTTCTTTAAAAATGTCAATTTCTTCAAAAATTCTAATTTTTCCACGAATTAAAATTTTTCCAAAAATGCAAATTATTTCAAAAATGTTGATTTTAAAAATGTTGATTTCAAAAATGTTGATTTCAAAAATGTCAATTTTTCAGAGATATCAATTTTTTTAAAAATGCCAATTCTTCCAGAAATGCAAATTTTTCAAAAATGTTGATTTCAAAAAATGTCAATTTCTTCAAAAATTCAATTTTTTTCCAAATTGTTGATTTCTTCAAAGATGTCAATTTTTTAGAAAAGTCGATTTTTTCAAACATGTTAATTTTTTCAAACATGTTGATTTTTTTAAAAATTGAAATTTTTCTAAAAATTCCATTTTTTTTTAAAATTCTAATTTTTTCAAAAATGCCAATTTTTCAAAAATGACAATTTTTCAAAAAATGCCAATTATTTTAAAAATGTCAATTTTTCCAAAAATGTAAATTTTTCCAAAAATGTAAATTTTTCCACAAATGTCAATTTTTTTAAAAATGTCAATTTTTCCAAAGATTTCAATTTTTCTAAAAATGTTGATTTTTTCAAAAAACGTCAAGTTTCTAAAAAATTTCAGCTTTCTAAAAAATATCAATTTATTTTAAAACTTCAATTTTTCCAAAAATTTCAATTTTTTCAAAAAAAAATTTTTTTTTAGAAAATGTGAATTTTTTACAAAAATTCCAATTTTCACAAAAATGTCATATAGGTATATAAAAAATTCCAGTTGTCTAAAAAATTTCAATTTTTCCATTAATTTTTTGTCAGTTTGAAATTCAATTCTTTGCACTTTGAAATTTTCAAATTATCTCTCAGAAGTTTCAATTTTCAAGGTTTTTTAAAAATTCGAATAGTTCAAACACTTTTGAATGAGGACAAATTTATTTTTCAATTGGTAAAATTGTGATTTTGCTAACCAATGTTCAAAACTAATCAATTTATAACATGCCCAAGGGGTCAAGCTGCCCCCTGGATGAAAAATTTTTAGAAATTGAGGGAGAAGGTTTGAGGGAACATTTTGACATTGAAGGCCTTCACATGTGACTGGGATATGAGGGATAGGTATTGATAGGCGTTTTTTTTGGCGGATACAGCAAGTAGAAAGTTCGAGGCCTGGATATCCGAGAATTTGAGAGATCAAACATGTTGTCTACCCTTAAAATCATAGGAGCAAACATGCTTTCAAAAAAAATTGGACCAAAAGATTTCTTATCGTAGAAATGAATGCTTCCCCCCCAAACCGAATAAATTTATTTCTTATAATTTCTTGTACAACTTCGAAATCGAAGTGGCTATCAACGCATTTGTTTTAAAAAATTAATAAAATCGTTGAAATAAATTTGTTGTACTTCAAAAACCGAACTTTCGTCCAAATCGAAGGAGATAAGTAACATTTAAAAGCAGATACATATCAATGTTCAAAATTCCAACAACTTTTTCTACACATTTACTCGAATTCGGGCTTTTAAAATCAGCTCGGTTGGAAAATTGGACATTTTCCCGTTCGTTTAGTTTTCAGATTTCGGTACGTCCTGGTTGAAAATCTGCAGCCGCATATTTAAAGCTCAACTCTCATTAACTCGGGATACCCTGGGAAACCACTTTCACGTCTTTTTATCATTTTCGTCTGAGAAAATAATTATTAAAGGCGCCAATAGCTGCATTTCGCTTTCGTTTCGACGTTGAAACGAAACCACACCATACACACAGACACGTACCTGCCAAATTCTTCGCCTCTTTGATGCGAGATGCTTTTTGTTCTCGTAGCTTTTTGTATCCACGTGTTAAAATTTCTTTTTTTTACGACGACGAGTCGAGTTCGTTTTAAAACTACGTTATTTTTTTTCGGTCGTAGTATTAGTATCAAGTGTTAAATACTTAAATGAATTGTCGTGTAGCTCCATTTAACTAATTGACGCATATTTTCCCCCGATGAATAAAACGCGAAATTTTACGCCACTATTCGCATTTGAACATTTCATTTTTCTCGTTTTCCTTTCCCGTTTTTTTTATACCGAAAAAAAAACCAACATATTATGGTACGAAGTTTAGTTAATGGACAATTTTTCGTTTTCGTTGCTATTTCGGTACAAAAAAATATCCATTTTGTAGGGGCGAGAAATAACACGCGAACGTGTTGAAAAGGACAAACTCGGCATGTTCCTCTCGCATTCATCCGCAGATCTGAAATTTTCGCAGCCATTAAATGAAAACGCTGCCGCGAAATAAGCAAATACACGACGGATCCATTCGCTCATTCGATACCGCTGCGAAAAAGTTTTTCTTAAAGGGAGATACTATACACAACCGAGCTATGTTAAATTTTATGTTTAAATATAAGCACGCACGCCACACGTCTGTTGAATTATTTTTGCAAATATTATTGCGAGAAAGGGCTTTATCATGCAGATTTATTGTCTGCGTGTGTATACTGCTATATGTTCTCATATGCAAGTATGTAGTAAGTGTACGAGTACGTATGGTCGTACGTGTATAGTGTATTTTCAAAATGGCAAAGTCGTAAGTTGACTGGTAAGTGTGTTTTTGTTAATATAATATGTTTTTGCGGTTTTCATTTCTTTCTTCTTCTTCATATTTTTCTCTCTTCTTTTTTTTTTCTATCAAATATTTATTCGATACGAGTATCAACCTAATGTCAAATATTACACGATTTCCTTCTGACTTGAGAATTTTACACGGAAAACTTGTCGCTTTGAAATACATAAGATGACATTTCCTATTTTCCTTCAACTACATACAACAAAGTATTGTATTTGATATGAAAACGTTGACGGATAGGTGCAATTAGGCAACTGTATTTACACTTCTATACGAATAGTTGTCAGATTGTCGTACAAGGATTTAACATTATGATGGTAACATACGCCTCTGTGCTCGATAGGTTTAGTGTTCTCTGATACTGACATTTACTCTCTCCTTTTTTTTTAGATAACTTGAGAAGAATTCGAGTTTGGAAATTTTTTCATTACAATTCGGCTTCGAAAAGGAGGAAGAGGTGAAAAATTGGACCAAACATTTTCTTACGTATTCAAATGTGTTTTCAAAAAAATTCAAAAATTTTTTTTTTGATTTTTGTGATGGATAGTGGTGTATTGTGTATCGGAAATTAATTCAGTTCTAAACGAGAGATTTTTTGCCCAAGCTGATTTTCTACACCAATATCACAAAATTTTATTTAAAAAAAATTCAATTTTGCAATGCTGTTAACTATGAATGTTGATTTCTTCAAAAATGCCAACTTTTCCAAAAATGTCGATTTTATCAAAATTATCGATTTCTTCAAAAATGTCAATTTTTTCAAAAAAATCTATTTTTCTAAAAATGCCAATTTCTTTAAAAATTTCAATTTTTCCACAAATTAAAATTTTTCTAAAAATGTCAATTTTTCCAAAAATACAAATTTTTCCAAAAATGCAAATTATTTCAATCCAAAAATGCAAATTATTTTAAAAATGTTGATTTCAAAAATGTCAATTTTAGAAATATCAATTTTTCTAAAAATGTCAATTTCTTCAAAAATGCCAACTTTTCCAAAAATGTTGATTTTTTCAAAATTATCGATTCCTTCAAAAATATCTATTTTTCTAAAAATGTCAATTTCTTCAAAAATGCCAACTTTTCCAAAAATGTTGATTTTTTCAAAATTATCGATTCCTTCAAAAATATCTATTTTTCTAAAAATGTCAATTTCTTCAAAAATGCCAACTTTTCCAAAAATGTTGATTTTTTCAAAATTATCGATTTTTTCAAAAATGTCTATTTTTTTAAAAATGTCAATTTCTTTGAAAATTCTAATTTTTCCACAAATTAAAATTTTTCCAAAAATGCAAATTATTTCAAAAATGTTGATTTCAAAAATGCCAATTTCAAAACTTCAAAAATGTCATCCAAAATTGTCGATTTTTTCAAAAATGACAATTTTTTTAAAACCGTTATTTTTTAAAAAAATGGTAATTCTTTCAAAAATGACAATTTTTTAAAAAATATCAATGTTTTTAACAATTAAGATTTTTCTAAAAATGTAATTTTCTTCAAAAATTCTAATTTTTTCAAAAATAGGAATTTTTCTTAAAATTAAAATTTTCCCAAAAATGTTGATTTCTTCAAAATGCCAATTTTTTTAAATGTCAATTTTTTCAAAAAACGTCAAGTTTATAAAAAATTTTAGTTTTCTAAAAAATATCAATTTGTTTTAAAATTTTAAACTTTTCAAAAATTTAAATTTTTTCAAAAATATAACTTTTTTGCAAAAATTTTAAATCTAATTTCCTAAGAATTTGTTTTTTAATTAACAAAATTAATGCATCCGTAATGAAGTTTGGAAATTTTCCATCACGTGTATCTTGAGAACCGGTTCATAAAAAAGAAAATTTTATATAAACTTTTTTGTGTGCCTTTTCATGTACTATCAAAAAGATTATTTAAATATTTCACGTAGCTGCTTTATTCTAGGTGCTAGAGGCTTTTAAAAATTTTAATTTATCGATTGTTTTTTCCAAATAATCTATTCCAAGCATGGTTTTTAGAGGAATTGATGGCCGGGGGGGGGGGGTGAAATAACCCAAGCCAAAATATATAGTAGATATTTTGAAATCATGAAAAATCATTTAAAAATCATTAATTACAAAAAAATCTTGAAATTTGAACTTCTTTTTCATCAGTAGCAAGTTCAGAGCTTCAGGAAACCCAGTTCTTTTCTCATTTTGAGCCTTTGGCACTTCTAACTAACCTCAATAATTTGATAGTGATTATCAAAATTAAAATTATAGATGCTCAAACACAATATTAGATAACGCTTTCAATAAAAACGTGATTTGATTTTGATGATTTCTTTGGGATAAAAATTGAAAATCATCCCTGTCAAAATGATTTTAAATCATCGCCTCAATGATTTAAATCATGACTTTGATGATTTTTTTGCAAATTATTACACCCAGCTCTGATTTTGAATGAGAAAATTTGCAAAAAATTAGTCAGCCCACATCAAATCAACTTTAGTTCGTCCCTGAATGTGAGTGAAAATCAATCAAAAATATGTAATCATGAATAGGATGTAACTTATATCACCTACCAAGAGAAAATACTAAAATTGAGTCTGATTGACACAAAATTTTAGTCGATTAATCGATTGAATTAAAAAACCGTAGGCAATCAAATCAGAATTGTAATCAGAAAATGAGTAAAATGTTGTGAAAATCAACTGAAATTTCATGAAAATTGATATAATTACGTTAAAGTATTACGCAAATATAAATTAGTAAAATTTAGAAAAAATCACCTATTGAGACATACCAAAAATGGTTCCATTTACAACATTCAAGGGCAGTCAGTTAATCAAATTTGGTTAAATTTAGAATATTCGATAGGTAACCTTATTTTTTTTTTAATTTGTACTTCAAGTCTGAAAAAATTCCACCTTGGTCAAAATTACCAACTTTTAGCCCTGAACATTTCAAGTCCATAGAGTTGTATTATTTGAAATTTTCTTACAATTTTTCAAGTCCAAAAATTCATTTCAATTCTGAAAAATTTTCCAAGTTCAAAAAAGTCAGACAAAATATCTAAAAGTTAGCGTAATGGATTTTCGTGGGTGAATTTCGTGATGGAAATTTTTTGAAAATTTTTCGAAAACCAATTCCAAATACAAAACGTCAATGGAAATCTAAAAATTTTAGAAAATTCAAAAAAGTCTGACAAAATGTCTAAAAGTCAGCGTTAAGTAAAAAGCTGTCTGATAATGTCTGATTTGAACTTTCTGGAAATTTATCAAGCCCATAAAGTTGGCATTTTTCGAGTCCAAAAATTAATTTGAGATCTTGTCCAAAAAAGTGACAAAATGTCTGAAAATCTGTGTAATATTTGAAATTTTCCAAATCCAAGAAGTTCGTCTGACAAAATATCAGAAAGTTGTCCTGATTTAGAAAATTTTCAAAGTTCCAAAAGTCTGAATTATTTGTCTGACAAAATGTCGAAAAGTCAGCATTATCTCTGAAAATTTTCCAAGTCCAAAAAGTCCATAGAAATCTGAAAAACTTTTTCAAGTGCAAAAAAGTTTGGCAACATGGCTGAAAGTCAATACTTGATGTTCAAAAAGTCTTAATTGTTGGTGTGACAAAATGTCGAAAAGTCAGCATTATCTCAGAAAATTTTCCAAGTCCAAAAAGTCAATAGAAATCTGAAAACCTTTTCAAGTGCAAAAAAGTTTGACAAAATGCCTGAAAGTCAATATTTGATGTTCAAAAAGTCTTAATTGTTGGTGTGACAAAATGTCTAAAAATCATTATCTCCCAAGTCGATGAAAATATAAAATTTTTTCCAAGTCCAAAAAAGTCTGAAAGTCAAGTTACTTTATTCAAAAAGTCTGAATTAATTGTCTGACAAAATGTCTAAAAGTCAGCATTATCTCTGAAATTTTCCAAGTTCAAA
>FIZU01032424.1:0-20449 GCA_900064475.1 Pseudococcus longispinus
TTGCATTTTTGAAGATGACGCACCACGATATCAAGTTCTACAAAAATATGGGGTGTACATCTAGACCAAGTACATGATATTTTTTTCTCAGAATTGAACTTCTGAAAGGGGTTACCAAAATGGCCCTTGGAAAGCTTAAAATGTCCATTGGACTTTGAAAAAGTGCTCGAAATTTTTTTCAAAAAATTCCAAAAATCGCCCTTAAAACTGTCTACCATCTTTGCAAGTTTGAAAAAATTCGGTTGAAAACTGCCAAAAACGGAAATTTTTAACGAAAATAATTTTGTCACGTGGGTTTTAGACCATAAAGACCAACTTCCACTAGATAATTTGAAAACCGGTGCTCGGGGCCAAATCACCTCTATATAAACTCGGCTACACTCTTTATTCGATGTATCATTTTATTTTATTACCTGCTTTATACAGGCCATCCAGTAACTCAGCAGCAATTAGCTCAAATACAGCAAAGACAACAACATTTACAAAGGCTCCAAATTATACAAGATAATCAGAAACAACAATTACTGCAACAACAGCAACAGCAACAGCAGCAACCTGGTTTTCAGCAGCAAGCCAATTTAACACCAAACGCTCCAAACCAAGTAAATAATTATCAACAAAAGTAGATTGTGTGAAGAAATTGGAGTAAAGAAAATGTATTTCGAATATTTTATTATTTTCATTACGTTCCTAGATGCCAACTACTCCCCAGGCTCAAACCATTGGCCAAGTAGCACTGAATACAATTTCAACATCATCTCCTCAAACTCCTAGTCAAGCTCAACAACCGACTACGCCGATGACTCCCGGCCTATCTTCTTCGCCGGCCACTCCTCAAACCCCTACTTCGCAGATTCCCATGGAAGTAGATGTTAGTCAACTTTAATTTATTTACTCGTAAATTTTCGTATATTACGTATTAATTGTCGTCTTGATGTTAGATGAACAATGGACAAATTCCACAACAGGTGAACTTGCAGCAGCAGCAACAACAACACTTGGTTGTTAATTCTAAAACAGCTAAAACAGCACTTGCTAATATGTTAAGCATAAGATTACAAAATGGTGTACCCCAACCAAATCAACAAGCTTCAGTTTCTACATCACAAGTAAATAGAAAAAACCATCGAAAGTAAAATCGTTTTCTTCAAGAAATTAAATCTTGCGCTATTTATTTGTAGCCAATTATCACCGGTCAGCAAGAAATGAGTGCTGCTGGTCAACTCAGAATGATGACCGCTCAACATCACGCTGCACAGCGAATACAACCACCACCTCCTCCTCCACCGCCAACACCAACTGCAAATTCGCAGCAGCAGTATCAGGTAAATTATTATAACATGAAATTGCATAATTTTCATGCAAGTATTTTAATTAAATGATTACCGAAGCAGAGAACGGTACTGAATAATGTTACCAATAACACCCAGAATACTAGTCCAACTTCGGTTGCGAGAGGAGGACGCGCTATTAACGGTGTCAAACCATCGCTCAACAATCATTCCGTCAATCGAGTAACCGCAGCTTTAGCTAAATGCGCCGCTGGTCAAGTAGCTAGTCAAAATGTTGTCCCGCAAACCAGATTTTATGGCCATACGCCCAACTTACAAAGTAAATTTTTCAATCTCAAATCGAGTCGTTGTATGGATATGTGTTTGAAATGAAATGGTCTTTTTTTTCTAGTTCCACCAGATAAATGTTTGCTAGGGTGTGTGTTTCTAATTGTGGAATACGATAAACATCCTGAATTCTGCCACCAAGTTTCCAAGTGGAAAGTTATCATTGAAGATAACGGAGGCGAAGTAGAACCTGCATATTGCATGAAGTTAACCCATATATTGTGCCAAACCCAAAAACATCCGCTGGTGCAGCAGGTACCGTATCATTGAGTGCCCGCTTATTTAGTTTTTTAAATGTAATATCTAAAATTTCCTTTTTATATTCAATTCCAGGGCTTGAGGGATGGCAAAAGGTGCGTTACGGCTGATTGGTTGAGTGATATTTTAACAAAACAACAATTAGTTCCTCCATTTTTTGCCTTACACGTTCCTGTGCCATTTAGGTAAGTGTAAATCAAAAAAAAATCAGATGTGGTTTTTCGAAGAGAATTTTTAATCGCTGAATTTTTTTATTTTAGTGACGAACGCCCTTGTAGGCAATTTATGATGTCACTATCTGGATTTAAAGGCGATGAACGAACCCGTGTGAAACACATGATCGAACTAACCGGTGCAAAAGTTACTTCTTATTTTTCGACTGATAATAATTTTTTAATTTGTCGACGGTAAGATATGAATCAATTTATCTCTTTTTCTTTATCTTTTATTGTTGCAAATTCTCCTAGAAAAATAATTACTTTCTATTGACTACAGGCCCGAAGGAAAAAAAGTGAAGAAAGCTCGAGATTATGGAAAACCAGTTGTAAATGTTCAATGGTTGAATGAAATAATTTTCGGTCATTTTTCTTGTATTTATCAGCCAGATTTGCCAAAATTTCAACAATACAACATTGGAAATCCGTTCAAAATCGAATACGTCTTAATAATGCACTTAATGGGTATGCCATTATAAACTTCATATTTTTGTGAAATTTTGAACTGAAATATTCGTAACTAGACTTTTTTGTAATATTTTAGTACCGTGGAAAATACCAGTTCATGTACCACCGGAAATATTGGAAAAAGTTGTATCCGGTTCTTCAACGCATATCAATAAAAGGAAACGTTCTAGACCAAGTACGTCAGGAATCATGGACCTAGATCAAGAGAATTCGGAAGCATTGTTAAATGACGTAGCTGTTACAAATCCGAATCCACCGCCGATTGAATCTCGTCCATTAATTTTATTTTCCGGTTTCGTTAATCCCATTAATGAACAAAAAGTAATTATATCAAATAGATTAATTTTTATGTTTATTCAACAAACGGGATCTAATGAGAAATTATTTCAGATGGTTAAACAATTGGGCGGCGATTTAGCCAAATCTGCTCGCGATGCTACTCATCTTGTCATGAATAAAGCTGTGAGAACGTACAAATTTTTATGTTGTATTTCCACCTGCAAGCATATAGTGAATATCAATTGGCTGAAAGATTCATTTAACCATAATACTTTCTTAGGTAATCGATACAACTTCGGCATAACTCGATTTACTTTCGAAATTTTGCCTAACTGTATGACTTATTCCTAGACGAAGCCCCATATACCATTGAAGAAGTAGAAATCGAAGGTGGCTCGGCCAAATGCAACGTTAGCAAAGTGCTTCAATCCAAAGAACGAAACCAATTATTCAAAGGGAAAATTTTCTATATTACACCCGGAGTTATACCTGCTGCATCTGCTTTACGAGAAATAATAGAATGTGCCGGAGGAACTGTTGAAAAACAACGAAGATCTTTGAAAAATATACAGGAAATGAAACCCAGAACATATTTACCAATTACTTGTTCCGGAGACTTACACCTAGTTTCTGATTTAATCCAGAATGATTGTGGTACGTGTTGAATAATTATTTGAGCTGAAATGGTTTTCTTCCATTTTTAAAATGTCGTATTTTTCAGGTGCCTATAACGCAGAATTTGTTTTAACTGCTGTGATGACCCAGCATATTCAGTATGATACCGTGTTTAGAAAAGCCAAATCCAGTTCTAATCATTTGATGTAATTCGACTGAATTCAGTTAATTTTTCATGCAAAATTTCTAACGATTGATTTTGTAAAAACGTGGAATGAATGGGAAAAGAATCATTAACTGAATAGTTATTATGAGCTGGTTTTACTTTCATAGAAAAGTTATTAAAATAACTTTTTTTCGAGTGTTCATCTATTTTTTAAGTCAATTTCCTACGTTTGTATAATTTGAGTCATGTATCATCAGATGTTAAGATGTTTTTGTGAAGAATTGGTTTTCTTTTTTAAATTTTTGTAGAAAATTAATGTATTGTTAAAGAATATTTGTTGTAAATTTTTTTATTTTTTATAAATATAGTTTGAAATGATGTAGATAATAATTATGAAAATCGAAAGTCGTGGTCGTAAAGTAATGGAATTCGCAAATGTGAGTTGAGTTGGCTCCAGCCTCCATTTTTTACTTTTTCCTGAAGGATCTTGGATTCCTCATCTACGAGCATTGTTTACGAGAAATTATAAAAATCCTTTTCAACGACGTTTGCTTTGCTCCAACAGCTTCACGTAACGAAATTGTAAACCAGCGAATTACTGTGATTAATCATGATTACAGATAAATATCTTCAAACATTACAGCAGTAGAGGACAGTCGACAATGTACTCGTCCTGTGCCGTCTCCCAATCATTATTCAGCATTCTACGTTTTTGACCTTCGTTGCGCTGCAATTGGCTGAAATCTTTCAAACATTGCTAAACTGTAGACGGGCATGAATAAAAAATTGAAAACTTGAATGAAAAGTGGAGACTGGAAACTTGAAAGCTGGACATGATCGGGGAATCCGACCGTATTCGCGATCGTTCCAAGAAATATGAATATTTACAAAAAGTGCAGGATTTCTGAGTAAAGATAACAAAATAAACTAATTTCTGTTTTATAAATTTTTGAGCTACTTAGTTTTGCTGTTATTGTGTTTCATTTTTTATTACCGTGATTCATAAAATTGTACTAATGTAAAATTGTATAATCTGAATTAAGTATATCCTTTGTTTCTCATGGGAAAAATGATAAAACCTAAGATTTGTTTTTGATCCAAATAAGAAAAAGGTATGATAAGAAATTTGTTATTCCAATTCTTCCTTTTTCCGAATATGAGTTTATTCGACTATCATTCTTTTTACGTGATCTTTTTTTTTCAGTGGGTTTGGCGAAACACATCTATCATTGAACGTATCACTGCTAAAAGCTCAGTTATCTCGGAAAAAGTTCAAATTCGACAATGTCTGGTAATCATTATGTTATCCATTCATGCTATTATAATTTTGTAAAATGTTTATCGAAATTGTCATCATTGATAAAAAATCTTCATCTTTTTGTAGGACCTCGTAAAATGCGAAAGCCTCCAGGCCTCAGAGTAACTGTACCCGTCAAGAACCCCGATATGTATGTGAATTGTGAATACTTACTCCAAATTTGACTTCTAGAAACTAGAATAATATAAGGAAATCTGTTTGTATTTAGACCAATTCCTCGAAATTTGGACAGAAGAACCACCATAACCGTTAGAGATCAAACGTTTATCGTGGAGGCAGATGACTTGGAAAGAATCTGCGATTTGGGCAAAGGAGCTTATGGTATTGTTGAGAAAATGATGCATCGCCCATCGCAGACTATTATGGCTGTTAAAGTGCGTATCGCGAAAATGATTTTGCTGTAATTTTGCTTTAGATTTATTACAATTTAACCATATTTACAGAGAATCACAGCAACAGTGAATTCTCAAGAGCAAAAAAGGTTGTTAATGGATTTAGATATATCTATGCGAACTTCAGATTGTCCATATACTGTGCAGTTTTATGGTGCCTTATTTCGTGAAGGCGATGTGTGGATTTGTATGGAAGTTATGGATAAATCATTGGATAAATTTTATGATATTGTGTATAGAAATAATCGCGAAATACCAGAAAGTATTCTTGGTATAATAACTGTTGCCGTAAGTAACTCATTCCCATAGAGAATTAATTTTTTTCGTTACTCCTCTACAAAAGTTTCTTTTTTTTTTAGGTTGTGAATGCTTTACATTACCTTCATTCTAAACTACGTGTAATTCATCGCGATGTTAAACCATCAAATATATTAATTAGCAGGAATGGCGATGTAAAAATGTGTGATTTTGGTATCTCTGGTTACTTAGTTGATTCGGTAGCCAAAACCATCGATGCCGGTTGTAAACCTTATATGGCGGTAAGAGAATATATTCATTTTTGCAGCATTGAATGAAGAATATAATTACTAACAACTCATTTTATGAATTATAGCCCGAAAGAATAGACCCTACCGGTAATATTGCAAATTATGACATCCGAAGTGATGTTTGGAGTTTGGGAATTTCTTTGATTGAATTAGCAATTGGAAGATTTCCATACGATACTTGGGGTACTCCTTTTGAACAATTAAAACAAGTTGTTAAAGATGATCCGCCGAGCCTTCCGCCTGGCAAATTTACCTCTTATTTTGAAAATTTTGCGTGTCTGTGGTGAGTGAAATTTAATTTTTACAAATGTTGACAACACGAAACCATAACGTGATGTATTTTTTCAGCTTGAAAAAAGATTATAACCAGAGACCAAACTATCAACAATTACTGAACCATCCGTTCTGTATTTCACATAGCCATCATGAACGAGACCTGATTTCTTCATTTGTTACAGAAATACTCGATATCAAGGATTAATTTCTTATGTGTCATAGCAGTATAACTTATTTTATAAGCCATCACAGTTTTACTTCTAATTTATAAGCTGATGTCGAACAGCGATGTTTTTAAAGATTTCATATTTAATGTACCTACTTCTGGAAGTAATTGTTCTAATCGTTTTATGCGCCACATTAATTAAGATATTAAAAAAATAATGAATCTTTCAGTATTTCGAATTGATACAATAATCATGATCAGGTTTTTTGTAAAATTTAATTTCATTTGTTATATACTGATGATAAGTATGTGTTTTTTTTAGATACCTAGTTAAAATAATGTTCTCATACTGAAATAATTATACATTACTAAGTAATTAATTGAATGGTATGAATATGAGTATTTTTTATACGTGAATTTGTTTTATGTAATTTTTTATGTTTACTAAAACGTGTAGATTGACTAACTGTGTTATTTTATTACTGTTTTCTTGTAAAACTTCAATGTGCTATACTAATTAAAGTAATTATATACGTATAATGTAGCTATTGATCACATTTGCATCAAGATTCGCTTCGCTTTTTTTTTTTGTTTCGAAAAAAAACATAAAATTCTAATACTTCTATCTTTATTCTTTACCATTATTTATCTACTCAAATTACGAGTATAGTTTTTAATATTCAATGAATTTCCCAGTGCAATACGATTAAACGA
Organism: Pseudococcus longispinus; assembly: GCA_900064475.1. Classification (NCBI taxonomy): domain Eukaryota; kingdom Metazoa; phylum Arthropoda; class Insecta; order Hemiptera; family Pseudococcidae; genus Pseudococcus; species Pseudococcus longispinus. The sequence continues at coordinate 7,035 of FIZU01032424.1, forward strand.
AAAGTGAAACTTTTTTCAATTTTCAATTAATTTTTATAAATTATTGTGTAAATATTGATGCATATTCTAGTTGTTGAATTTTAATAATGATAATTTAGCATCTAGTGCTTTTTAAATATAGTTATATTTCTGTTTGAGTTCGAATTCTCAATGAAATAGTTAACAAGGCCCGAGTGTTTTTCAGTTCTTAAATACATATCTTTGAGTAATGGTTTATTTTCAATAAATTCTTTATTCTTTCATGGTATTCGCTATTCTTTTTGCAAAAATGTAAAAAGAAAAAAATAACAGCTAAAAAATCAATCGATGTCCGTGACGTCAAGTTATTCCTTCATTCTTTCGTTCCATTTTCCATGTATGGATCGTTTTCTCGTTCGTTCTTCGTTCATTCTTTTCAAGTTTTCTTCCTTGTCGCTTGAAAGTTGAAACAGCTGTGTTGTGCTGAAATTATCAGTCAAGAGTTTATGATTACAGAAATTGTTTTATCAAGTAACAGTGAGTGGATGGTTAATAATTTTATATTTTCGAGTTATTCCATTTATGAATTACTACATTTGTGATATCGATCATTTAATTATTCGTAATACCAAAAGCATTAGCCCGAACTCGTGAGTTTTCATCGTTTTTCTTTCTTTTAATTACATATCTGGTTGACAATCTAGTAAACTATGCTTCTTCGCAGAACATATGTAGCCTAAGATCGAAACATGGTAATCGTTTAAACAGTTTTTTCTTCTTACAGTAATCATGTCGTTAACAATACAGCAGATTTTGATGGATGCTAAGAAGCTATCCGATAGACTAAAAGAGCACGATACCGCTGCTGATGTGCTTCTATCACAAACCCAATCTGTTTATAAACAAATAGATGCGATGAAACACGTATGTTCATTTTATTAAATCGTACGTTCATTCTTGGTACATTCTCATTTGCCTATGATTTTATTTTTCTAGTATGCTGACGATTTGGCAGAACTTAATGAAAATGCTAGACAAGGTCCTCACGGAGAAATAATTGCTGGACTGCAACAAGAAAGCCGTCAGTTACGAGAGCTACAGATTGAAAATAGAGAATTGAAAATTGCTCTGCAAGATTACCAAAACGCTGTTGAACTTATAATGTCAAAATACAGGTCTCATACAGCTCAATTAATTGCAGCAAATAAAGTTGATTTTAGAAAATTATGCAGCGAGCATCAAAATAAGGTAAATAATATAATATGTTCGTAATACCGTATCTATAGGTTTTTTTTTTAAATTCTAATCTTTTCAATAGATAATCGAAGCACAAACGGAGAAAATTAATGAAATGGCTGCCGTAATGATTCAAGCTGCTAGTTATGTCGAAGAAAAAGAAGTACATTTAGAGGAAATTATTTCAAGACTTAGGACTGAAAATCAAGTCTGTTCATGTTTACTTTGCCCTACTTATACCTACGTTTTAGTCAATTTTGTTTTTCAAATGATTATTTTTGCAGGGCTTGAGGGAATTATTAGCCATATCAAATCAATTTGGTTCTGTTCAAGCCGTTAGAGAAGCTGTTACTGAACCTGCCGATAATACGTCATGATTACCATTAATTCGACCTTATATTATTTACTTACTTCAATGTCGATGCATTATTATGTGTTTTGTTTAATTACAGATTGAATTCTTCTAATTTACACTGAATATGCATTATCACATGTAAAGTATAACCACCCGATTTTTTTGAATTAGAAATCGAAATTCATTGTGAACGAATTTATTCACTCGCGATTTTTTTTTTTTTTTTTGATAATATACTTTAGTTTTTAGTCAATTTATATCTTAATTTTTGAAATTTCATTTCCAATATTTCAACTGTTTGTATTTACTTCCTAAAATTATTCACAATTCGTGCCATACAAATTTTATGTAAACGAGTTTTATCTTAATGTAATATTGAAATTTTAAAAACCAGGTTTTCCTTTTTTCTTTTTCTTTATTTTTTTGGAAAAATGTTCAAAAATGAGAAAAAAATCTTCGAAATAATTATTTTTGCGCTTCCTTACAAAAATTAATTTTTCTCGTTACAATGTAAGTATATTTGAAAATTAATCGAGATGAATTATCGCAGTTTATCATACAATACGTTATTATGTATTAATATATTAATGTAATATTATACAGTTGGACATTTTTTGTAAATGTGATTCAATTTACAGCGTACAATTTAAGGCCGGACGTGCATTGGCGATGAACATCTGCTTTTGTGATAACAGGTAGTCGTTTCTAATTTGGAGCATTATTACCATATAAGTAATGATTACGCCTAGGATCTGTACACATTTAGTTCGATTTTAAATTGCATAAAAATAATTATGTAATGATTAATTCTTGCCATGACAACTTTACTTACTGTGATGAAAAATGCCCTGGAAAATTCATTGAAACCGGAAAAACTCAATTTAGAATTCGTGTTGCGGAAAATTTGATAAAATTCGACCACCTGAAAAAATTACGAATATGAATATCTGATTCGTTGCTATGTACGAGTATAGTAATTCATTATCTTTACAATCAGACTGAAAATTGAAGATTAATTGTTATTAATTTGGGTACAATCCTGTTAGTACGTAAGACTGGTCAGAGCTTATTTGTGTATGGTAATTTTTTTTTGCAGAAAGGTAATGTACATGTTCCTGTTATAAAATTATGATTGAAAAACTTATCTTTAAGAAATGAGTATAAGTATGTACTTTAGAGATGAGCTAATGATGGTTTTGTAAAGGAAATGGCCGATTAATTAACATTACACAACCAATTTTAATAATTTTCTATCCAAGACCGTTAAATTTTTCAAAAAAAAAAATGAATCAAGTTAACTACCTACCTTATTTTACTAAATGTACATAATTTTAATAAATCAGGATAAACTTTACTTGATTTTTTGTTGTGGTGCTCAACTGGTTCATGTTGGTGGAAAACATTTGTGTTTTGAATTTATAAGTGAACTTGAAAAAACAAAATGAATTCCAAAGTATTTTTGGGTTATGTACTTACCTAATGAAATTACTCGAAAACAAAGCGTACCTATATTTAATAGGATATAAAATCTTACCGTATTTACGACATGATACGACGACTCGTTTATAACAAAAATCAATGTAGAGCTCCATACAAACAGAATGAAATGCCCACTGGCACGTCTAATATTTTTTGATTTTAGCTCAGTCGTATATAATTGAGATACGAAGCCGTACATGGCGTTTAACATGGTCAGCATTAATGTAAATCCATATATCATCAAGAATGATTCCATCGAGTTTCCAAAATCTTTCAATAGGTCTTGCGCTGTTGCCCATAATTCATAGCAAATTGCCACATTTTTTTTCTGAATTGACCAGGTTGTAAAAATCTGTAAGTTTTGAAAATCAAATGATAACTTATTTTGGAAAAATCAAAATTTTTCAAGTTTTTTTTTTTATTTTTGCTGAGTAATTTTCTGTACGTAACAACTTGGTACCTATGTCATCTTGTAGGCACATTTTCATTCAAAATAATTTATCAACCGTAAAACAATGTTTTTTAGAGGTTGATTTATTACTCCATAATCCTGGCAATTACCTCGTCCATGAACTGTAAAATATTATCAGCTGTTTGTTTTAAAAACAAGCAACCTGATAACCAATAAGCAACACCTGCAATAAAGCCACCGAATACTACGTAATATACCGATGTGGCAGCAAAATTGAAATTAGCGATGAATGCTGATGGAAGAGTAACTACCAGTAAAACAATGATTACTGATATAATCACAAAACAATTAATAGATCTTTTAATGTGAATCTTGATCGGATTTCCCACCAAAAATTCATAACGAATCTGCGAATTTCAAAATGTTGAAATAAATTTAATTAATACGTTTTTCCTCCTGTAGTAATTTAACGAAATGAAGATATACCACCTGAAAAGCATAGCACTTATCCCAAAACATGACTGCTCGTTTCATATGAAACCAATATGCAAAAGGAATCAGCATCGTTGGAATTAAGACAACGAGCGTGGCTGTTGAAAATATTAGGCAATCGAAATCACAAATTTTCAAAGAGATGATATACACTCGACGTAACATTTGACGTGTAGAAATGAACATGGAAAATGCATAAAAAATGATTAAGTACAGAGCTGACAAAATTATCTTTCTGGATTTGAATTCTTCTGTAAAATCAAAAATTTAACAATAAGAAAATGAATTACTTTTGTCTTAGGTACGTTAACTTACCCATTTTATTTATTCGTATAGGAAATAGACCGAGAAATTTCAACAGAATAATCGCCGCTTGAGATTGATCTAGTAAAACATTAGGTTGATCCATCATTACACCAATGCCGACCATTACGAATGATTACCAAAAGGGTATTGCGCTTTATTGAAATGAAATAGCTCATTTCGAATGCAAGATTCAATTAACTGATAAGATTTTGGAAAAAAAGTCATCTTTAAAAAAAATTGTTTATTTAGGAATAAATAAATTACACGCCTACGCAATTTGTAAATAATTGAAATTCTATACAAAAAAATGATGTTATCAACTTCATTTCCCAAAAACCCAAACACATATTTTTTGACTCAAGGATAAACAACACATTATAACAAAATATACTACATTTTAACAAATACAAACAATCGAAGCGAAAATTTACATAACCTTGACATTTTAAGGCTTTTATACAACTTCGAAGATGAGAAAAAAAACTGAAATGACTTTAGATCAAAATGGTTCACACAAAAAAATCAATTCGAACTTATTTTATAACGAAAAAGCGAGATCGTAATTCGTGTTTTGTTGCAGCATTGCATTAACTCTTATTTTACATTCGAAAATTCAGGTTATAAGCTCTACTATCATTGTTTTGCAACGGTATATTCATTTGGAAAACTGAAGGAATGTTGACCAATGGCATTCACATGAGGAAGACAACCGGCATTTGGAATCACGTTCCACGATAATGTTAAAGTGATGTTTTTATTTCCCCTGAAACAGAAGGAAAAAATCGTAATTTTATAAATTAATCAAATCGAAAAGAAAAATATCAAGACTTGGCAAGACAACGTCATAACTGTAGAAAAATCATAAATCGAAACATAGGACAAATTATTCGGTGAAATTATAATCCATTTCTACTTTCCAGTTTTGTGTAGCTATTTTGATAAAGAATTATCGACTGATAAAGAAAATCATACAAGACTTGATGCATGAATTTTCATAACATAATTTCTAGAGTCCTCGTAATATAATCAAGGGACAATGTAGCCGATATATGACGAATAATTCCTATGCCAAATACAATTGAACTTACTTCAAGCCTGCTCCATCATCCCAGAAATAATATTTAAGATTATTATTCTTCAAATTCAAATTCGCATTATCACCACGTTTGATTATTTTGTCCCATAGGATAACCTAGAAATAACATGAAACGCATTTAAAAAAAAACAATGATTCCCAAATGATAAGAAAAGATATTCATTTACGTGCCAATTTTTACCTGATTTAAAGAATTAGACGATGTTTCATATTCTGCATATAAATATACGAAAAGTTGCTTCACGTTCCAGTTGAATAATGGGGTTAAATGTATAACCAAGTTAAGGAAAATAAAACATCACAATTGTAATATACACTAGCGTTATCAAGAAACCATACCACGTACGCAAACTACGTATGTAATATGAGTTCAATACATAAATCCTTACTACTTATTCATAACTATAAAAAAGGATATCAGCTTTCAAATCAATGGTAATGTGTCCAAGATCATTGGTTTTTCTTTCGGAATTATAATTGGAAATGCTTTTCCTGTAAAACAAATTATTGAAATCATTTTAAATATTGATGCTACGAACTTTACTCAATCGAGCGGTGTACGTGTGATTGAGGTAGAATAAAGGGTAAGTGATGCACTAGACATATGAGAAAGGTTCTATAACAGAATCTATATAATAATATTATAATCTGAAATATTATATACGTACACAATTGCTTTTACGGTACTAATCGAAGCTTCTGTTCTGTAATCGATAAAAAGCGTTGAAAGGAAACACATGAAAGTTAAACATGCCAATACGCTCAATGCGTATGCGGCAACTGCATTAGCACGACTCAAAAATGAATGCATTTTAATAATTCTGACTATAAGGATATAAATTAATAATAGGAATAGTAATAATTTCAGTGACGAGACAATATCATATTGTTATCATACCGCTGTTTCGTTTTCGGAAATTTTTTTCATTTTTTTTAGCGTCGCCAATGTTGTCACACTAAAGGAAACTAAATTCGTTACAATATATTGCTGTGGGAATTCGCTACTAGTTTTCCACAGAAAATTTTCATTTAGAAATGAAAATTAATTTTTTATGATGATCGATGAGTAACCAATGTGAAAATGATGACGAGAAATGATTACAATCGTTATAAATTATATATTTGTAACATGTTTTGGAACATTTTTAAATGTGAAAATTACTCAACTGCTTTTAACTTACGTGTACGTATGAGACAGCGCTACGTTCTGGAAATTAGCCTTGTTCCTTGCTGAAGAATTATGTTCATTCGTGCAAATATTAGACACGTGTAGTGTAACTGTTCATTTTGTATTTTTTCATTTTTAAAGTTTTGACTATTGATTCAAAGTATTCAGCTTTTAAATCGTTTCATGAGAGATGAAAAAAAGTTGTAAATAATAAATTACCCAAGTCTAATTAGTGTACTTTGATGTGAGTGGTAATAAGGTACTTTGCTTGTACGATACTCAAACCATTTTGAAAATTGTAACATTGATATCTACATTTGAAATCTTGAAATCTAACATTATTTTTCGATTTTGTATTTCTTGATCATTTACAATTTTGGCCAATAATCAACCGAAGTACGTAAATAAATAATAAAAACATTAAAAATTAGACCATCTATCAATTTTTATGAGGAGGTACCTAGACTAGACTTACACATGGTAATACTTAGTTAAGTGAGTGAATTGTAAACAAACACGCCCAATTTCTCACAAAAACCGTAATGTTAAAAAACGTTACATTATTCTCACCATTTTAGCGGTAGTCTACTATCAGTAGATACTATTTGATGAGAACGATGAGAAAAAAGATGTCCAGTTAACCTGTTATGTCTTTGTTTATATTTTATTTTCAGAATTTCATCCGTTATAAAGTAAAATCCTAAGATCTATTTTCAACCAAGTAAGTGAAAACTGATTGAGTATGATATTTATAAAGAAATTAACTTCGATTGTACTAGGTATACTGCAATAAATAATTGATTTTTGCACTTGATATTTTGTAATATTTACCTACAGATGAAACTGCTCGTAATTAGAGATTAGGCAGGTAGGTATCGTAAATCCTACTTGCACAAATGACAAATTGAGATGAAAAAATAAAAAGCATTCGGAATTGGAATTAAAATATGTAATTATATAAGGTGGCCCACATAGAAGATCAATGGCTCTAAAATTTTTTTAAAAAGTTGACTGTAAAAATCTCTTAAACTAAGCCTCCTAGAAAAAAACCTAATCTTTTGAAGTAGAAAGAGAATTTCAAGATTCCTAATTTCGATTCTGAGACTTTCTCATAGGATCAGGACCCTTAAGCTGGTCAGAAAATCTTCGTTTGTGGGAAATTAACCCATAATATAAAAAGCTCTACAATTTTGATTCTGAGACTTTTTTTTCATACGACCAAGACTAGGGCGTCCGTTATTTTAAAAAAATTTGAAATTGGCCGAGCGACCCCCCCCCCCCCCCCCCCCCCGATCTCTTTTCTATCACCTAAAACTAAACTCAGAATTTTTTCGAATTTTTTGAACAAAATTAAACCGGTGCCCACGAGCCTCAAAGTTCAACATGGGATTTACATAAGGATTTTACGTTGAACACTTCATTTCTGGAAAACACCATTTTAAAATAAACTCTCAATATCGAAATTAAATATATTAAAAGTAGACGAAATTCCAAATATTTTCGCGCAAAAATTTTTTTTTCCAACTTGAAAATTGAATTTATGGCATGGGTTCGAAAAATATGGAATTTTAAAAATGATATGATTTATTTTTTCTAAAGGAGGAATTTTCTTTTTTTCAACATTTTTCATAATTTTCTTCTTTTTTTTTAGCCAAACTTCATAATTGAATTTTTGGTAGGGGTTCGAAAATCGTGAGGTTTCTGAAGTAATACATTTTTCAAAATTTGTTGACATTAGTTTTTTTAATCATTTTTTCAAGCATTTTTGTTTGTTTAAAAAATTAAAATTGAAAAAAATTGACAGGGGTTCGAAAAATGTGGGTTTCCTCGAAGGAAAGCATTTTTAAATATTTGTCAACAGTAATTTTTTTAATCATTTTTTCACATTTTTTTGATTGAAAAAAATTCGTATTGAAAATTGAATTTGGCAGGGGTGCGAAAAATGCGAAATTTTCTGAGTTTATTTTTATCAAAAAATTATTTAAAATAAAATTGTTAAAAAATGAATGTTGAATTTTGAATTATCAAGAAGAAATACTAGTGGAAAAATTAATTATCAACAAATTAAAAAAAAAGCAACTTAAAAAATTCCGTATTTCTCGCACTCCTGTCAAAATCAATTTTCAATTTGAATTTTTTTTAACCAGTGTGAAAATAATAATAAAAAAATTGATGTTAACAAATTTTGTTAAATGCATTATTTTAGAACTACATTTTTCAAACCCCTGCCAAAAATTCAGTTTTGAAGTTTGGATAAAAAAAATGAAAAAAATGATGAAAAATGCTTAAAAAAAGAATATTCCACCTTTAGAAAAAATTAATTATATCATTTTTGAAATTTCATATTTTTCAAACCCCTGCCAAAAATTCAATTTTCATTTAAAAAAAAAAAATTTGCGAGAAAATGTTTGGAATTTCATCTATTTTTAATATATTCAATTGCGATACTGATTTTAGAAATATGTTTTTCAGAAATAAAGTATTCAACGTAAACTCCTTATTTAAATTCCATGTTAAACTTTGAGGCTTGTGGGCGCCGGTTTAATTTTGTTCAAAAAATTTGAAAAAAGTCTGAGATTAGTTCTAGGTGACGGAGAAGAGATCTGGAGGGGGGGGGGGGTGTCTCTCAATTACAAATTTTTTTGAAATAACGGACACCCTAACCAGGACCCTATGTTTGGGAAAGTTAACCCATAATGTACAAAGTCGATGATTTTGAAAATTTCAAAAATTTCCATAAACATGGATTTTCTGGCCAAAGGCCAAACTAAAAGCACTAGGAAAAAAATTCCAAAAATTAAAAGTGTGCACGTTGAAATTTTTTTCTGCTACAAGCGATTAGTTCATTTCTAGGAGGCTTAGTTTTCGAGATTTTTGCAATCAACCTTTTTTTGTTTCATTTTCAAAATCAAAATCATCGACCTTCCATGTGGGCCACCTTTCATATGAACCATTGACCATTTCATAAAAATTGTGTAGGTATCATCGATCACATCACACACGAACAAAAATAAAAACCTGAAAAATTATTCGAACTTATTTTGTTGCGGCAGTAGGGGAAAAGAGGGGAGAGCTAGAATGCTGACTTCCGCTTCATTATAAATAGTGCATATCGTGAATTCGCAGCACTTTTTCCAGTTATACCTTTTAAATTTTTATTTTAATTTCCAACTGATTCGATTCTGTTTTGTTTTCACTTTTCAGTGTTCTCATGAGTGAAATGAATACCTCATTCGCAAGTCTGTGTACCTATATGAACACTAGCATAATATTACGTAATTCGTATAACAGCCTAGGCTATACGATACTAAGTACCTAATAACAAATAAATGAGTGTACCTACTTATTTTTTAGCTCACGTTTCGAGTGGCTTTATTCCGGTTACAAAATTCACGGCCACATTCCTATCAATTCATCCGGCAAAAAAAGGCGTTTTTACAAATGTCTCTTCTGTATTAGAGAGGACAATTCCAAAATTGGTGGGTCGTCGAACAGAGGATTTAAATTGTTTCAATTTTTATTAAAAGAATTTGAATTATAGTTTTACGTAGGCATAGGTTGGTATTATTCAATGAGTCAAGGTTCCATATTGACTTTCCTTCACCCCTCCTCATGCTGCGACAAGCCGACGTCGTTATGCAGAATGTAGGATAGCACAATTATTATTAAAACCTAATATTGTTCTTATTAATTACTGCTTCGACTGGGTTAGAAAGAAAAGAAAATCGTGACCAACGTCTTGCAATCGTACAGGGTTACCAAAAAGCATATTCTAGCACCCACATACGAGTACATAAGTTGTATTGTGAGATGACAAAACGAAATTAGTCAAATACCTACTCAACTACTTATTCGTGAACTTTTTTAAATATTAAGTACCTATTAAAAAAAATTCTACCGGTGGCCCTACCAAATTAATATCCAATTGAGGCATGTACTTTACCTACCTTTACAATTTTTGTACAACTTACAAAGAAATTAAACGTTCAAATTGCTCGCGTTCCGCAAGAAGTTATTATTTTAATAAATTTCATAATTATCGTCTACTATGTATGTAGATTGTAGATGTACCTGATTATAATATTTCATTATTGGTCGCTTCGAGTACATTTTTTACCTGCTCGCCAGGCTATACATGTTTTGCATGCAAAAAATGATTAAGTCATACTAAATTACCTTTCTATTCCATAATATTATGATTCATATTTATTAGAGCACACCCAAAAACCATCATTGGTAGTCTTCTGATGAGTAATCCATCGTTCAATAGTGATAGAACGACTTTACCTACCGAACGACTCATGCATCTACTTCTACGCTGCATTGTATTTAAAATAAAAATCGATCTCAATACCTGCGAAAAAATTTTCAACCTATCTACTTTACTTACTAACTACTTAACTTATCAACTGTACATTTCTAATGCGACGTTTATTTGAATTGAATATGATAAAATCGTGATAAAATTGTATAGGTTTTTATACCTACCTATATCGAACTAGATCAATTGAATGTGTAATTTAGTCATATAATTGAAAATTGAATTATAATGAAACTATAATAAATATGCAATTTAAGTTTTCACATGTCAATAATCTACCTTTTAACCCTGGAATACGAAGAAATTTCAACTTAATACGGATCTTATAGAAATAATGGCATTGATATGTCGTTTATCTCTCGGCTAATATGAACGTTAATGAAGTGTTATAATACTACCTATATCTTTTTTGAACACAGCACATTTAAATTATATTTAAAGCACTTATTATACCTAGCTAAATCTAGTTGGCTAGTTATAGCAAAAATTATACTATGAAGTATCTAAGTAAGTAAATAAATTTCAACCGATTATGAAATTTTTGTACATGACTAAAAATCGTATTAATTAATTACTTAGGTAGGGTACTAGTTTTGTTAAAATATTTGAATTCTAGTTCGTGACCTACCGTACGATATTGTACAAGCTGAGTGCTAAGATTTAGTGCAGCAAAAATGTTTATTGAAATCAGATACTCACGTTGATAAAAGGTTATCGACATTGAATTTGACATTTTATTTTTTTCTAACCTAATTAAAATATTGATAGGGCATAAAATCGGTTCGAAAAATAATCCATATTATATTGTTTGTTTGAATGCATTAGAAAAGATGAATGGGTAAATTTTTTATAGGTTTCGGGTTGGTACTCGTATGTTAAGGAGTAGGCCTATCTGTACTTTTACATATTTCTAAACGCATTGTATGCATATTTATATGCATAATTTTCTATTTATTTATTATTTATACTCGGTAAGTTAATTAAAATAAATGCACGAATTTGATAAATATTTTAATCGCGTGTGTTCCTGAAATGCCAACGGTTGAATTTATTAGGTACATTTTATTTTTTCAACTTGAATCGTATACGAATACGGCGAAGGTATACACAAAATGTATACGTCGTTTACTGATACAGCTACTTACTTAATATGTAGGTAAATTTTTACACCAACTCGTATTACAGAATTTTAATCTAAATAGCTTTGAAAATATTTCACGAGTAGGTACGATGCATTTCATCATTAACAAAAAATAAAAGTAGGTAGGTCGTTAAGAAAAAAATTTCAAACGATTTACAAATTCTTACTTTGTATTTCTGGTATATACGCAAATTCATGAAGGGTCTCATAAAATGTTTACATTTTACAAAAATGTAATAATAAGTCATGAAAACAGATTAGAAATAATGGTTCGTAGAGAGAGGAAAACAATAATCAAAACGACATAGTCACATAGGTAGGTATATAATATAGGAAAAAACATAATAACATCGATTTCTATTTTCAGTAGGTAGATACCTATACCTACATTTTGTAGGTATGTAATTGCGAATATGATGATTATCTCTAAAAAAATTAACTCTAGTAATTCATTCATCAATTTTCATGATTTTTTACATGGATATGTCTTAAAGTCAGCATTATCTCTGAAATTTTCCAAGTTCAAAAAGTCAATGGAAATTTGAAAATTTTTCCTAATCCAAAAAGTCTGTCTGACAAAATATTGGAAAGTTACCCTTATTTCTAAAATTTGCGTATCATCTGAAATTTTCCAAATCCAAAAAGTCTGTTTAACAAAATATTGGAAAGTTACCTATCGTCAAGGAATTTCGTGACGGTTTTTACGGACACGATAAATGGACAAAACATGGATAAAATTTTAGGATTGACCTCAGTCATTAGACATATTCATGTCAAAAAGAAAAATTAGGTACCTATGTGGAATTTTTAATCTCTCATTTTTTTGCACCATCTCCTTCTAATATTTTCCATTTCATCACAAACCACCTTCTAATTTCCATTATCCCCTCCAACAAGAAAATAAGCGGCTCCTTAAATGGGCTAAAATCTGAGCCCACTCAAACTCTCAGTTTTGTCACTCTCAGGCCATTTAGCACCACTTTTTTTCACTTTTGAAAAAATCAAAAAATATGGAATTATTCTCTCATACCAAGGAACAACTTTGGGGAGGGAGAAGGGCGGGATAAACAAATTCGAAAGTTAAAAATTAAGACCATCCATCGGGGGTGGGGGTCGGTAGAATTTTTGCATTACGTTTTCGAGTTGCGAAATTTTGCACCATGAATAAATTAGTGGAATTGGGAAACTTTAAATGGAGCGGGCTGATGACATTTTGGACTTCAAAAATTTTAAGGTTGCAAAAGTGGTTCAAAATAATATTGTAAGAATTAAGGTGTAGTGGGGTAATTGCAAAATTGGGGTAATTGCAAAATCGTGACCTTCTGGCCGTTAGGTTCAATTTTGGACCCCAACACCTAAAGGGGGTTATAAGTACTAGTGTCTAGCACAACATGATGCAATGAACGGATCCGGGCTACCTTCCGTGTGAACGTTGTAACACAAAATCTTGT
>FIZU01032434.1:0-13659 GCA_900064475.1 Pseudococcus longispinus
TCAAGGTCATTGTAGGGGTAAAAAAAAATTGAAAAAATTTCAGAACATTACCCTCTAGTACCTGTACATACATACATACCAAGTTTGGTGAAAATAGGTTGAAAACTCGCGGAGATAGAATTTTTTAGCTTAAAATCAGTATTTTGGGGGTGCAGCCCAAGGATTCCACCAAAGCTCAAAAATCATCTTTTGCTAAAACAAATCGGAAGACATGAAACAAATTTTGAATTTCGACCAGAGGCCGATTGACCCCCTTACCACACCAGAGCCTTTGGAAGAATAATTTTTTCGAACGAAATTTACCAAAAATGGCCTCGGTACACGTGTTTAGTATTTTTACCCCGAAAAATAACATTCGTATTTATTTTTCCTTTTTGGACCATGTTTCGGATTGTGTCAAATTTTTAGCCTTTTTTGAACGTAGGTAGTCGAATCTTGAAGGCAACTGGACGTAAAAGGGTTGAGTCTAAAAGGCGAAATTTTGACCAAATTGTTTTGAAGTACTTACAGGACACAACTTTTGCGCTTCCGCTCTTCCGTCACAATTTTACCTTTGAAAAGGAAAGTGTGAAACGGTCATCCCTATAAGCTAATCTGTAGCTGCGTGTGCTGCTAGCAGCGTATACATTCGATACGTAGGTAGAGACACGGGACACCATAGACTCTTAAGCAACGAACGTTTATCAACATTTCCAGAAATTTAAAACGTTACGTGGAAATGCTGTGCGATGGTTCCGACTCTTTGTCTACAGAGTACCGACGTAATTCTACCGAAATACTCGAAGAAAATATTTTACAGTACGCTTTTAAAGTGAGTTGAATCGAGTTTACTCCGTTGTGTGTATGTAGTGTGTCTGTGTAGGTACCGTGTACTGTGTACTGCCTACTGCGTACCTATCTATGCTATTCGAGTGGCTTCAGCTTTGAAAATACCATTTCTCGCGATTCGCGTAATTTTTTGCAGAATTTAGCCCTCGAATGCGAAAAAACGATTTTACGAGTGTTTTGGATGAACGACGAATTAACATCTCCTTGTCGGTTTTTCCAGCCAATTGTATTATCAACCGGTGTGTGTTACTCGTTGAATATGTTATCGCACGAGTACCTTTTTAACGCGCGATATTATAAAATGTAAGCATATCCAATTAGCAGTTTGCTGTTGTTATTCAACTCGCCATATCTAATCTATTAATAATTCGCGCGTTGCGCCTCGAATGACTGAAGGTGGCTTCTAAAATTGCTTACTTTACGGCGCGGCGCGACGCCGGCGGCAGCGGCGGCGCCTATTTTCTTCGTACCTACCTATGTAATACGTAAGAATATGTAGGCAGGTACCATACGTTTGCGAATAGGTACTCGACTACCTGTACTTTGTATATGCGATGTCGTACGTCGTACCTAAGTACCTACAGGAAAGGTATCACGTATTCGGATATTCGTTAACCTTAACGTTAACTTTACTATAGTACGAGTAAATACGAGTACAGTCTAATCGTACGCACCTGCGTACCTACTTTTGCTTGTTTACCTACTTACGCGATAGGTTGGCAAATCTTTTAAATCGGACTACAACATCGACGATAAGCAAAGAATTCAAAAGACCTCCGTGGCACGTCGGCGGTGACATGCTATCCAATTCGATTACCATGTCTATAAATTTGCGTTTCAAAAATTTCGAACAATATTGTCAAATAACTGGTAACGGGGTAAAGGTAAATGATCGAGTTTTTTTCTTGCAAAAGTAGGAGGTGTACTACGAGTACCTACTTATGTATTTTTATGTTTTTCTCCATCATTAGTTATTACGCTTTTGTCTTAATTCACCGCAACTGCGTACGTAAAAATAAATATTATGCGCCATCTCACTCTTTAGATATTTGTTCACAATCCGATGGAACATCCGTTGTTGTCGAATTACCAATACGTAACGGGAGATAACTCTTATTTAATTCTAATCACGCCGATATCGGTTACAACTTCCGACTCGCTTGTGAAATGGAAGCCCGCTCACAGAGGATGTTTCTATCAGACGGAAAAAGTATTGAGATATTTTAAAATTTATACGCGAAGCAATTGCGAACTGGAATGCCGTATTAATAAAACAATAGAGAGATGCGGCTGTGCGCCATTTTATCTGCCTCGTAAGTTTTAAAACGCTCGCCTTAAAATTTTACCTCGCTGCGTAACCGTTCGTTGCAGTTTTTCTCCATGTCGAACGAAAATTTCCAATAACTAAGCCTACTAAAGTCCTAGCTTTCTAATGTGCTATAAGTACTGTACCGACCTACCTACCTACCTACCTATCTATCTATCTATCTATCTATCTATCTATCTATCTATCTATCTATCTATCTATCCATCCATCCAGTATTTGTCTACTTACGCATCTGTATGTGGGTATAGTCTTAGTCTACGAATACGCTTACCTACCTATATTGATTGGCGTTTAATAACGTTCGATGAATTCGCAGGTTTCAGAAATACCAATATTTGCAACGTGGAAAAAGTCGAATGCGTTAGAAATTCGGCTAGTACGCGTAAGCATTCTCATCATAGCACCTACTTAGCAATCTACAACACCCGCATCTATGCATTATACCATACAAAACTACATACTATCGTTTCGGTTCCAAGCGGAGGGTATTTTTTTTCTTTTCTTTTCTTTCGATCAAAAATCTCGATTTTTCAACCATCTGCAACTTTTCAACCACCTGCCAGGGTATAGGAGAAGTGGCATCCAATCTCAAGTTCGATGGTCTAGGGAGGGGTGTAGAAACTCAAATTGCACCTTTTCAGGGGTGTGTCCGAGGTTCTAAGCAGATGGTATTACTCAAAAGTGGCGAAAACCGCGTTTTTTTCTTCAAAAGTGACTCCACTGGGAGGGCTCCTAGCATCATCCTCTTTGAGCTAGCAGGCTAAAACATTTTTTTGCGAGTTTTTAATTGAAAATGAACCGCCTGCTTGGATTTGGTGAAAGTCCCAGATTTTCGTGCTCCATCCTAGCGTATGTGCGCGCTTATTAACCTAGAGAACGCTTTACCTCAGAATTTTCCATATTTACGAACAAGAATTCCCACTTGGAAGAAAATAATTCGTATCTGAAGTTCTGCCAATGCTTACCGTCGTGCTCCGAATTAACTTACACTACCGAAATGTCTCAAACAGCTGCCAATTGGACTCACATTCATAAAGTGAATTCCAATATTTCCAGCGATTACGAGTAAGAATTATGATTAATTGATTACGAATTGCGACGAAATCCGTAGGTAATTATTCGTTTTTCTTCCAAATCTGTTAACTCGGATAAACTTTTCAGAAGTATAGTTGTGGTAACTTTATACTTCAAAAAGAAATCTGTCGACAAATGGGTCAGATCGCCAGTTATACGTTTCAACGAGTTGACGGGTGAGTGTGAGAATATCGAGTACCTATCTATGTACCTGGCTACCTGCGCGTAAGTCTAAATTACTTCGAAGGGTATCAGAAAGTGCTACAACAATGATAACTCGGTGAAAAGCCGAGGGTCAAATTATAAGTTATCTATTACCTACCTTAGGCCGAGTAATTAGCAGACTTATTTGCCTGTAAGTAGGTACTTGAAAATGCGCTTATGTGAGCTCTGCGTGCGGCTAGCTTCGGGGCATTTGTGTTTCAGCAAATATTAGCGGTATCGTCAGTCTGTACACCGGTTGTAGCATTGTCAGTTTGTTCGAGATAATGTGCTTCGTGATTCTGAAGAAATGGTTACAAAACGCAAATCCGCCGAGTACTCGGACGAACGAGCAGCAAAGGCGACCGCAGTTGAGGCGATTTTCTTCGAGCATAGCCAGAAAAAACAATCGCGTAGATCCATTCTCGTGCCGCAGGTTTTGAAAAACATTTTTCAAGTTGGCGGTCTCGATGAAAGCGCGAATCAGCGATAACGTAAGTTTATTTTAGTTCGGGTAAAATTGATCGCACGTAAAACCAGACATACGAATGTTAAAAGTGGGTCTTGAAAAATTTACAATAAAAAATTCACGCAATTTGAAAATGTTGACTAAATATTCGCCAACTAAATACGTGCCCAGCTACATACTGCAACGTTGAAAAACCGTATTATAGAAATTTAAATTTACACGGAGGTGAATGTTGAGTAAGTCTGGACTCGCTGACACGGACGACTTCGAGTTAGGAAAAATTTGGAAATTTTAGCTTTTGAATGACTTTTTCTGCGATGATTTTCGCTAGAGCTCGATAACATTATACATTTTAACAAAATAACGTGTATTTTTTTTTTAGATTTTACATAAAATCACATTTTTACTACCCAACACCTCCGGCTCCGTCACTCGAATGACTGCCTGGGACCTGGGTACTCCGCAGATATTTTTATGTTGCATTTAGCTTAACAAGTGCGGAGTATAGGGAGTATAGAGCTGAAAATTTCGAATATCCGAGTTGACATTTTCACTGAATTTGATTTTGACTCTCCTCTACCTGAAACTTTTTTCTTATGTCTCTGCGGAATGAGGCTTCTAGAGAAGAAATGGCGACTTGCGCCGCGAATAATAAAAATTGCAATTCTCGGACTTTCGAGGTTCGAGTTTGATGCACGATGTAAGTCGAGGTTTGCGCGAATATTTAGGACGACTGACGAAAATATCATCGGGTGGCCAATGTCGACAGTTTTTTGACGATGCCAGAATTTGTTGCGAGGGGAGTCGGATGTGCTAAAATTTGTAAACAGCGATCAAGGTCGCATCGTGTAACATGTAATGTAGCTGTAGGGTGTAGGGTGTAGGGCGTACATAATACGTAGATTTACGTGATCGCTCGATCAGATACGTAAATTTGGACCATATTAGAGGTAGTGGTCGTAAACGATACGTCGAACGCGCATTACGATGTCTAATCGGCGATTGCCTGCTTTCGCGAGATGACGAAATGCAGAGCACAGTCGCAGAGTTCATATACCTGCAACGATAAGAAAAAAACAAACAAAACCCCGAGAAGAAAAACCGTCGGGCGTAGCTGGCGAGCCAAGTGGCGAGTAGTGGAAAAGGAGGATGAGAAGGAGGGGTGGCGGGGTGTCGGAGAACGGAGGAGAAGGAGGTTAACGTGTATAAATACTGCGCGGATATCAAAAAGCTTACATTTAACGTATCTAAGTACATATACCTAATAACAGCAACTCAGGCAGCCCTTCTTCGTATATAAAATGTCTATTCAGCAAACTATGACGTAAAGCGCAAGCGTATGACGTCATTATTTTTGGAAAAACGTTTCGCCTTCACGCTGTATTCGGTATTCGTACGACATTTACCATACCATATACCTACGTACAAATACCTAGGCTAATAATAGCAAAATACCTACCTATATATCCGGCACGCGGTCTCGGTGTCGGTGGCGCCACCGCATCCGCATATTTCATCTATGGCTGGCATACTTATTTATTTAATCGCGCGCTCTATGCTCCGCGCTCGTCTACTTAGCCAATACCATTAAGTAGGTAACTAGTAATAGGTTATTGCAGTTTTGTGTACCTACCTATTTTTCTCTATATCGCCTAATTATTCGCATTCTTTTGAACGCTGACTTTTTTATTGCCCAAGAATTTAATCGATATTCGAAAGTACCTGCCTATTTATACTAAAAATCGTAGGTGCCGGTGCAGCGTACTCGTATGTATTTGCGTAATGCATTTTTCGCATGCAGATTTTGTGAAATTCCTCATGTTCCTCGGTACCTACTCGTACATCTGATAAAGAAAAAAAAAAAGGTAACGAATTCGGAGCTCGGCGAAGTAACAACCGAGCTACGGGACAATGGCTTCTATACTCTCCCCTTCATCTCCATAAATATAGCGCCGAATCTCCGGCGCGGCGCGGCGGAAAAAATTCATCCCGTTTGCCCGTAACGTAAGGTAACGTAACGTAACGTAACGGAGTAATGCGACGCGGCGGTATCGTCATTTACTAACACCCGTTGACGATGACGTTATCCGCGGTTGATGTTGGATGACGAGTCGCCGACTCGCCAACTCGCCACCACGCAAATGTGTTGACAGAGATTGGTACTGCCCAGTGTCCATGTCCATGTCGACAGTCGACGGTTCCGTGATCAATCGTAGCTGGAATCTGCAGCATCGTACTCTACATTACATAAACCATAATTATTATACTCGTACCTGCTCGAGTGTCCAGTTGGAAACAGCTTTTATAATCCAAAGGTCACTGGCAGTACATTTAAGCATCGTTGTGCGTAGTTTGGAGGTGAATGCGTACGGCCACATCCTGCTTACCTACTTTTGTCCATCTCAGTACTCAATCGAGTGCCAAGTACCCTCGTACGTACTACTCAGGTCTTGGCAGGTTTACGTATCCCAGGTCATTTCGCCTCGTTGGTAGAAAAGCTTTTTGGACTCCGATTTTGAAATGTGTGTGTACAGCCCACTAATGTGTGAAAATGTCCCCCGATGGTTCTAACCTCAACTAGAACACTCGAGCTACAAGTATATACGGCGTTGGCGTGTAACAGATTCGTAGAAACGCTTCTGTAAGCCTTCAACCAAGAGTACTTCGCTGTATGGATACCTACTTAGAAAAATTATTTTAAAAGATGTGCAAAATTCTCATTCTTTTCAACGCAGGAAGGACAGTTATTGTCCTATCATCACTTCGAATATATCGGCGTGTTCGCCACCTTCGGCGCCCGCATAGGATATGAAATACGCGCCAAAATGTAGGTAACAAATTCATCGGATATACACGCCGAGACTTTTGGCCTCCGATTTGGAGGCGAAAAATATGTATAACATCGAGAAAGAGGCGAAAGAGCCTTTTTAAAAAGGTACGCGTACGTATACGTACGAGTACGTAATTACGAAGTAATCGGAATCGCGTACCCGGAAAATACGTTTCTGCGCGGTATACAACGATGCGGGTTCGCTTTCGCCATCTCGAGTTCATCCGATGTACTTTGGCTGTCGGATAAACAAACTATAGATTTCGTTGCGACGCGGCGATTCTCTCGCGTATGGTTGCGGGCCTATGCCATGCCGGGGCCCGGTCGCCCGGCCACGGCCACCCCGCACCTTTAACTTTGGACGTATGAATGAAAATGTTACGATTGACGACGATACAGTATATTTGCGTTTGATTAACAACGGCATGACGTCATATCCGTATTTGTAGTTGTAGTTGTAGTTGATGTACGAAACTGTTGGCGGAAAAAGGCACCGATGATATAGCGCCTATACATAGACATAGACATACTAATACTTACGAGTAAAATTCCCAATTGCCCATGTACGGGTACGCTCGTTCAGCTATTCGCTAATTGGCTGTTATCAATATCTTCTTTGCCAGGTACACGCAGCTTTTGAATACCCGAACCTATATCTACGGGGTTTTTCATAGCGAATGTCTCTCCTTCCGCTGGATAAGTAGGCAACTCGTGTTGAGCACGAGTAGGTTTATGTTTGACTGTACGATTGGAGTTGAGGGGACGCGGTTATGCTCATTCGACAATTTTTCATAATTTCTTATTATATTCGAATTCGGGACAAAACTTACGATTTTGTTTTTCAGCTTGAAATGTTCGTATAAAGTACATTTGTGTAAACCTCGATAAATGGTTTCACTGGAAAAACATACGTTGGTTACAGAGTTGGAAACATTCAAAACTTGAAAAATGAAACCCGAGAAAATCTCGCGAGCAATTTTTGCCTCAATTCCGAATGCTGATTAGTGATAACTTTTCATACAGGATAGAGATAGAAAGCTAAATTTTTTAAAAATTGTAATAAAATTGTAAATTTATCGCATTTTTTCCAATATTTTATTAGCGAGTGGACTTGTCCGATCAACTGCCCCAAAAAACTTTTGTACGAAAAAATTGAGAACGAATGCCCCTTTTACTGACGCAAACCACAACCCCGTATCAATCACAGTTGAAATTTCGTTACAATTAAAAAATTACGAACGAGGTTGAGAAACATTTTTTTTAAAATGAGCATAACATTGCTCATTCGATTTCGAGGGTAGTCAAACAAACCTACTTAATAGGTACTTATACTCGGCATGAGTTGCCTACTTACCCGGTGAAAAGATAGACATTAGGTATGAAACACCCTGTACACATGCCAGTACACTTGGTTATCCTTGCTATACCCATCGAATCAAAGTCTTTCGTAGCTAAAAAGAAAAGAATCAAGAAAACCGAAGACCAGATCCTGTTTCGATTTTGAACGAATAAATAAGAAAAGCAAAAGTAAATAAATGCCCGAATACTTACTTATTCGTTAAAAAGTTGAATGTTGTTCTGGCGTAAATAATGCTTACTTATACCGGTCAATTGGTCAATGCATCGATAGTAGGATGGGTCGTTTTTGACTTTTTCTAAAAGTTGGAGGAGGATCGAAAGACGTGGAAAAATTTTTGGGGTTGACTTGAACCGACATTTTGCAAATGGGGTTCAAAATATTGATATTTTCAAAAGTTTAAAAAATAAATTTAGATTTTTTTCGATTTTTTGCGAATAGTTGGTTGCATTGAACAGTGAAAGGAAAGTTCCTCAATTTTTCCAGATTTTTTTTAAGGGTGTTCAAATAATTTTTGAACACTTGCAAACGGTTTGAGCGATATTAGGATTAGGAGTTCGATTTTTACACCGGATGCACATCAGACGAATCCCGACATAATTTTTCTCTTTTCATCGACTTTTTCGACTTGGAAAAATTTCAGAAATGATGCTGACTTTTAGACATTTGGTCAGACTTTTGAAATTGGAAAATTTTTCAGATTTATACTGAACTTTTTGTACTTGAAATTGGATTTCGAAAATTTTCAAAAAAAATTCCATCAAGAAATTCGCTCGCGACTTTTAGATATTTTGTCTGACTTTTTAGACTTGGAAAATTTCAAGAAAATTTCAAATATCACGGTTTTACGGACTTGAAAAGTTCAACGAGCAAAAGTATATCGTACCTTTTATGAGTAGTATGGAAACGGCGGGGGACTTTTTAAATTTAATTTCGAGGAATCCTTGTTCAAAATTTTCAAATTTTGAATCTCATTTGCAAAATGTTGGTTCTAGTCAGAGACTCGAAATTTTTTCCACAGTCTTTTGACGTCAGGTCACGCACAACCTTTTTTTGACCCCCCCCCCCCCCCCCCACCTTCCTCAATTTCAAAAAGAGCAGAAGACGACCCACCTTAGCCTATACTACCTACCTATTTTAGCAAATACCTACGACTTTAGTATTTCGGTTTTATTTACCTTGATTTTACGAGAAATACGAAGTACATACATTAAGTACATACGAACAGTACGTCCATGTAGAGGTAGTTACTCGCTTAGTTGTACTTACTTACTTACTTACTTACTTACTTACTCACTCAGCGACTTGTACTTATACGTAGCAATAGCGGGAGAATTCAATCGATACGACGAATATTAAAAGTTCATCACACGAGACGACGAAAAGAGTAGGTACTAGGTTGTAGGTACGAGTCAGAGCTCGGAGTATATCTATAGAGGTATACGCGTAGCGAAATGTACGCGCAGCACAACGCAAGCGCCTTTCTTGTTGAATTTCGTTTTCTACGGCTGCACGTGGTGGTGTATCCACCCAAAAAATATACGAAACGATTTTTAACGGGTCTCGGAAGTGGATGTTGCACTTTCGTCAAGTTTACGACGATAATGCGCTGAAAAAAAATTTATTAACCTGTGGTTTCAGGAATGAGTAGTATTAATTTCATGCCGATGTTATATCATTTGAATTGTTTTTGTATCGCGATCGTGTTCCATTTTATATTATTTACCAGTTTTATTTTAATGCCAACCATTAATGCCGCGTAAGTACCAACTCTATACTCGAGCTAGCCTTACCTATAGCCTATAGGTACTCGCACTGTTATCGTATCGTATCGTTAATATAGTAGTACTTATTTATCTAATCTGTGTCGCTCGTACCGTAAGCTTACTTCGAAATGGCCTTTTTTTGCCTTATCAATTTTGCAACTCGAACAAGTCGCGAGTAATTTGTGCGCGTTATTTGGCTCGCGACGTTCTGTGCAAAAAAAAAAAATGATAATAACCAATTCGGTAGGTACTCGTATTTCTTGGCATTAATACGCGTAGTTGGTTTATTGATTGCGAGCGCGAACTTGTTGTATTTCCACATATACATACGTAGGTATAGGTACCTAGGTAACTTCGAATCGAGTATTCGCGGTTGTAATTTGATGGGTGTATTACAAATTAGGCGTATACGAGTGTAGGTGGTGGTGGTGGTTGCCTAAATTAAAACGCGATAAATTCGGCATATGTTGAACTGAAACTTGTTTATAAAATGTAAAAATTGTACTTTTCACGGGCTTATTCTGATTTTTAACCGCTGTAGGGCGAGCAAATATTACCAAAATACATTTAAAAAGAATAATTGAAAATGATACGCGGAGAAATTCGGGCATCTGCGTGTACAATACTTAGTGTCTTTTATGCGCGCTGTTATATTTGGCCGAATAATTACATACTCGTATGTACCTATTTAATATTTGCATAAGCCAACCGCTGTTACACGAGAAAAGCGCCCATATCTGCGATACCAGCTGCCTATGGGCTGTGTGTCCATGTATCGTGGACTGTAACCTTTTGGCTTTTACAAATAAAATAAACGTCGATAGGTACTCGATTTATTCCGAAACGCCTATAAAAGCAACACGGCGATTAGTTATGGTGTACGGTACGTATGACCGTATTGTACTCGCGCTTACTGTAGGGTACGTACGATATGGTATTGGTATTGCGTATTTTAATCGTACGTACGATGATAAAGAACTATCGACTGGTTTTGAT
Source organism: Pseudococcus longispinus (assembly GCA_900064475.1). Lineage (NCBI taxonomy): Eukaryota > Metazoa > Arthropoda > Insecta > Hemiptera > Pseudococcidae > Pseudococcus > Pseudococcus longispinus. The sequence goes on from FIZU01032434.1 coordinate 10,849, forward strand.
AAATTTTGTCAACTGGTTCGCACAGCGAGTCCGATAGGTAGATGTGTATTGTATAGATAGGTCGGCCACGTATCTTAATACCTATCTGTATTCACGCGAAACGAATGGAAAAATCAATAAACAGCCCAATGCGTGGATTCACTTTCGCTTTCGCTGCCGCAAATGTTGAATTTCATCTCAACATCGATGGTTTCGCTGCTCGGGATGGAAATGATTTAAAAATCAATCCTCGTGTCTCGTTTCAAAATTTAATTCATTACTCGGACGAAAGATTCGTTAATTTTTTTCAATTATATACCTATCTAGGTTCCAATTTCGGTTAGGAGATACTTGTATGTACGAGTAGACCTATTCGAGTTTACGTACAAGCGCGTCGTATAGCGCACTTAGGTATTTAGTACTTATCTACATTTTACTCGTATTATAGGTAAAAGTAGAAGTAAGGTAAATTTTTCATAATTTTTCGACTCGAAATGCGCTAAATCTTGTTTATTAATTTACTTCTTCTCTCTATTTATGTACCTAGGGACCCTACGTAGGTTTATATGTAACGAATAAGTACCTATGCGAAGAATGATGCAAAAATTGTTCGATTTTATTTGCGTATTTTTGTAATTTTTCAGCAAATTGGGCAGTAATAAATTCGGCGATTCTAATATTTCAGCCATCTTAGAATCGGTCAGCGCTAGCTACGATAAAAGGGTCCGTCCCAATTATGGAGGTAAATAACCCGATTATTTGTCCACTGCCCAGTGCGTACATTAGATACCGTAACCTATGGTTTGTGATAAAACGAGTCGTTTTTTCATATCGAATTAATTCATTTTTAGGATATTTACTTAGCTATGTACCTAACTACCTACGAGATAAAACGTGATAACTTTTTGCAGGACATCCCGTAGAAGTAGGTGTTACCATGTACGTTCTGAGTATAAGTTCGTTATCAGAAGTACAAATGGTGAGTATACTCGTAGTCGTAGCTGAATAGCGAATACGTGCAGTATGTATAAGTATTATATTATACAAAATATCATTACTCCGCTCTCCGAATGTAAAATAACTCGACTCAACTCCCAAAATTACCGATGCGAAGGAAGAGAAGGAAGAAGATGCGGGAAAAAGTGAAAGTTGAAGTTGCAAAACCCATAAAAAATGGTGCAACTCGAGTTGATCCGAAGTTGCAGGACGGTACTTTATCGTATTTCATTGCTTAGTGAGTACTGACTACCGAGTAGTAACAGTAAGCAGAGGGGAAAAGACGGTGAAATTGAATAGCGAATTTTCGATAAAATTTTAGTGGTTTTTGATTAACCGGCTCCAGTATCTGAACAAGTTGATATAGGTAGTTTGTATGTGAATTTTTGGAACGATCGAGTTTTGCGCGTTTTCAATGATTTCATCTTGTCTTTAATGCGAATTTGCGTTCCTACAATTTATGTACAGATTTGAGCGAATGTCGACTACCTATCGAGTATTTATTCGTACGCGAGTACCTACCTACTTGTAATTCATCGCTGATTCGTACTTATTTTTTGGTACAGGATTTCACGTTGGATTTCTATTTCCGGCAATTTTGGACTGATCCGAGATTGGCGTTTCAAAAACAACCCGGTATCGAGACCCTATCGGTTGGCTCGGAATTCATTAAGAATATCTGGGTACCGGATACATTTTTTGTCAACGAAAAAACCTCATATTTTCATACAGTAACTACCAATAATGAATTTATAAGGATAGGACATAACGGTAGTATTACGCGATCTATGAGGTTAGTCGAACCTTAGAAATTTAATTTCAATAAATTTCCACCGACTCGCATACAGCGTAGCCCATTTATAAGCTCGATGGTTTTAAAAATGAAAAAAACAAAAAAAACACGTTGACTGCAAAAAATCTCGAAAATCGAGTCTCCTGGAAAAAATTTACGTAATAGCTCGTCGGAGAAAGAGAATTTCGAGCTCTTCGATTTTTATCCCTCGCATTTTTTTCGTAGCGCCCTTTAGTTTGGCCAGAAAATCCACGTTAATGAGAAATTTACAAGTCGAATGCGAGTGATAGAAGTTGTTGAGCTTGAAATGCTCGTTTTCCTCCAAATTGTTAGTTTTTTTCTGGGGGCCTTATAGTTTTCGAAATATATCCAATTTCTAAACGGGCCACACTGTATTTGTTACCCGTCAGCGTACCGCATTTAAGTACATATCCATTGCGGTTACGAGTGTACTCGAGTACAGGTGTAAACTTATATGGAATGTGCGTGCTTAATTGCTTATCTGTACTTACACGTATTAAAATAGTACCTTAGCTATAAAATTCAACGTATTATTTTGAGGTTACGAAATATTTTCAGATTAACTATTACCGCTTCTTGTCCGATGGATTTACAATATTTTCCAATGGATAGACAATTATGTAGAATTGAAATAGAAAGCTGTAAGTGGACATTTTCCAATCAATATTAGTTACAAATCGTCGATTAAATATTTACTTATATTTACGCATCGCGAAAAAAAAAAATACCTGTAAAAAATTATTATCCTTAAAACATCGATAAACGGATGGAATTTGAAAAAAAAAAATGAAATCTTTACCGGTATGCTGGAACGATATTTATTTGCGTTAGATAGATACTTTGATTATACAGGGTGTCCCAGTTAAGAGTATCCGCCTTCCAACTGGTAAGTAGGCAACCCATCCTGAGCACAAGTAGACATGTTTGCCTACCCTTGGAATTGAAGGGGCAAAGTTATGCTCATTCGAATTTTTTTTTTTTGAAATTTTGTTCAATATTTTTGATTTGTCATAAAAACTTTC
>FIZU01032441.1:0-14143 GCA_900064475.1 Pseudococcus longispinus
ATGGTCCATCATCCCTGCAAGTTTGAAAAAATTCGGTTGGGAATTTCAGAATACAGAAATTTATAAGGAAAATTGGCATTTTGGGCGATATGAGGGGTTAGTGGTGAGGTAGGGGGCCAAAATTTTGACCACAAGAACAAACTATTGCTAGAAAGTTGGAAAATCCCAGCTAAGGGCCAATTCACCATTTTTACCCCGGCCATGCTCTTTGAAAAAACTCGTAGGAAATCATATTATAACACTGATTTGAAATTCTGTAGCATTAAAGTACACGAGATTGGATCCTTACCGGAAACTCTAGCTGTGGTTACGATCGACGATGATAATGGCATAGAGAAGCTGGCATGGAGCGAAGATGGCCAATTGCTAGCGGCTGCTACTTCGTATGGCTCTGTTGTCATGTATTTATCCAAGTTGCCAATGCTGGCTTCAGCGTATCTAAATTATATTTGCGTTTTGACGAGCTTATCACAAATTACTATTTATCTTCATTCGCTAGAAAAGGTAAATGGGTAATGAAAAACTGCGAGTAGTTGTACGTTCGATTTGTTGTAATCTAAATCTGAATATCTCACAGGGATCGCAACCGGAATCTATAACAATGAATACAGATATAGAACCAAGTTTTCTTTGTATCGGTCCATATCATTTGGCAGTCGGTATGAATAATCGAATATGGTTCTACGATCTTGAAAATAATAAAGAAGAAGATAATATAAAACCAGTACTGAAAATGCCAAAGATTTTAACCGATAGAGAGTATTTGGGCAATGTGACCAATGTATGCTTAAACGCTGAATACGCTTCTGTTCTTTTCGAAGGCAGAATACATCTACATCAGGTAAAACACGAATTGATCTATTTGAATGATTCTAAAGCTAATTTTAATCAATTTGCGCAGATCGACTCGACGAGTAATCCAAACAACGAAAACGAAATGCAAATATTTCCCGACGAAAACGAAAACATGAGAATTACTAGTCAATGGTTGACATCGGAATTCCTGATTTATGGCACCGATGTACGATTTCCTCATTTTTTCGTCAATATTGTCAAACACGTTGATTACCATCCTGATTCTTTTTTTAGGCTGGTCACATTCGATACTTTTGCATCGAAGATTGGAATTTAGCCATCGATTATCAACACAACGAACCGATCAAATCACTTTACCCTAATCCAGATGGTGTTCGTTGTATATTTATAGACGAAAAAAACAACGGGCATTTTTACAATCCGGTCAGTGACCTTTGAAGAATAGAGAATGGTTCGATATTCGTAGAACGTGGAATAATTACGTTTTGTAATTACAGGTGAACGACAGCGTACTAAAAATACCTCGATTTCCAACTGGTACAGCTGGAGCTGTTTGGGAAATGTCTCATAATGAACGTCAAGTATTTGTGGTTTACGATTCGAAAACAGTTTACAGCTATGTCTATATAAGGGATTCGATTGATGGTAAAATTCACGTGTATTGAATTTTATTTTCTTCGAATAGGAAATAATTTCGTTTATGGAAATTACAGGTCCGGCGGTAAATTACATTGGTGAAACTAAATTGCCAAATTCGCATATGCCTTTGCTGCTCAACCAAGGTGAACTTATATCAGAAAGTCCGAATGGTAAAATATCGCATTTGCTGCTCAGTACACATCTCGTATCGGCTTCTTTGATGAAAAAAGATCAAAAAACGAGTTTAGAACAGAATTTGAATAAACATTTGGATTTGCTGAGGTATTTTGAAATTGAATATTAGTACGTGATAAAAATTTGAAAAAATTATCGATTCTGTATTTTTTCTCTTAGGTTTTCCGAAGCTTGGAATTTATGTAGAGTTATCGATTCGAAAGAATGTTGGTTGAAATTGGCTAAAGCTGCATTGGATAATTTAAACATTGAAAAAGGTATTCAGCGTACTTCTTGAAAGTACAACACACCTGGTGAAAAATGGCCGAGAGGGTGGAAATCTGGGACCGGTCCCAAGTTCGTAAATTTTTGTGAACTTTCAGATGAAAAGGTTGAAAGGTGAAATTGGTGTCTAATTACAGGATTTTTCACGCTGAATCCGAATATGACAGTCTGCCAACTCTCAGGTGCTGTCAAAGGGGTCGCAGACTGGGTCAAGGGGGTGAAAATCGCGAAAAATCGTACAAAATCTGGAAAATGTGGCAAGAAGTGCAGTATTTTCGAATATATCTGATTTTGTACGATTTTTCGCGATTTTCGCCCCCTTTGACCTAGTCTGTCATCCCTTTGGCATCACCTGGGGGTTGGCAGATCATCATATTCGAGCTAAGTATGAAAAATTACGTGAGAAAATCCCATTTTCAATGATCAATCTTTTCTCAAGTTTGTTATTAGGCGAGTATACTTGATTTTGCACGATTGTTCGCGATTTTCATCCCCTTTGACCCGGTCTGGCAACTCTTTGGCAGCATCTAGGGGTGATTCAGCGTGAAAAATCCTACAAGTGGGCACCAATTTCACCTTTCAACCTTTTCAATCTGAAAGTTCACAAAAAATTCGTGAACTTTGAGGAAGGGGCTGTGTATATTAACTTTTGGGACCGGTCCCCGATTTCAACCCTTTCGGCCATTTTTCACCAGGTGTGACTCCTGGACTACGAGCACAATTTTCGATAATCAACTTGGAAAAATTTTTCAGCAATTGACGTGTACAGCGAGTTACAAGATGTAGGAATGGTCATGTCGTTGAGAAGTCTGAAATACGTCGAAGATAGGAAATTACTCGCCGGGCATATTTGTAAATTTTTAGGCAACTTCGATAAAGCTCAAGTAATCCAGATTACCTTTTGAATAATTAATTGAAAATATCGATTTCATGACATATTCATTTTATAGGAACTCTATCTCGAATCTAACGAACCTGTTGAAGCATTATACATGCGTCAAGATCTACTCCAATGGGACATAGCGCATCAATTAGCAGCGACGTTGGCACCGGAAGAAATACCTCGAATTTGTAAAGAATACGGTCAACAATTGGAACTAATGTAATACATCAAAAGATTCTCATCAGATTGAATTATTCCTCTTAATAATCGAATTATTCGGTCATAGGGGTCGTCACAACGAAGCTTTGAGTTACTACGAACAAGCACTTCAAAATGAAGAAAATTTAGACGAAAAACATGTTCTCAGCTGTTATGCTGGTATCGCCCGAGCATCCATTAGTTGCGGAGATTATCAGAGAGGATTAAAAATAGCTATGGGGCCGAAATCGTCGAAACAATTGCTCAACGAATGTGGTGAATTATTGGAGCATGCCAAGGTACAAATATATTAGAAAAAGAAAATTCATTTGGCGAAATTACTCAAATTTTCGTGTTATTTAGAAACTGAATGAAGCCGCTTTGGTTTACGAACAAGCTGAAAATTACAATCAAGCTGCCTCTTGTTTTATTCGTTTGAAAAATTGGACTAAAATTGGTACTTTGCTGCCTCGAGTAACTTCTGGTAAAATTCACGGTCAATTTGGCAAAGTACGTATCATAATATGAATTCAAGATCAGAAAAGAACCCATTTTTTCAAATGATTGAATTTATTTCAGGCTATGGAAGCCATGGGCAATTACAAAAGAGCCTCTAGTGCGTATAAAATGGCTCGTGATTATGATAATATGATTCGGATCACATTAGACCGACTGAACGATCCTCAAGAAGCAGTAAAAATTGTCCAAGATACCAGAAGCGTTGAAGGAGCCAAAATGGTGGCAAAGTAATATCCTCTCGCACTAAAATACGGATATTTTTCTACCCAATTTACATTTTTTATTTTATTATTATTTTTAGACATTTCCAAAAAGTTGGCGATTTCGTATCTGCAGTAAAATTCTTAATCATGTCGGCATGTTACGAAGATGCTTTCAAATTGGCTCGTGATCATAATCAATTGGAATTATACGGTGATTTATTAATCGACGAGACTTCCGATGGGGAAGTTCAAACGGAATTTTTAGCTTTGGCTTCGCATTTCGAAAATGAAAGCAATCCTTTGCTAGCTGGCAAATACTTCTATTTTGGAAAACAATACCGAAAGGTGAATTCCTATTTTTTGAAAACTCACTTCAAAATAAATTCGAATTTATTTACATAAAAATATCATTAGGCTGTCAAGTACCTATTAATGGCTGCAAAAGAAAATCCAGAGAACGAAGAAGCTCTATCATTAGCCATCGATGTAGTCGCAGCATCTCACGATGATTCATTGACCAATCAAGTCATCGAATTATTACTTGGTGAAGTCGATGGAGAAGCTAGAGTACGTCTGGTGTTCAATTTCTACCCAAATTTGATCATTTTACCTCAACATTAAAGTTTTTATTTATCTCGCAGGATCCTAAATTCATATTCCGTTTATACATGGCTAAACGAGAATACATGGAAGCAGCCAAAACTGCGGTAATTATAGCTCAAGAAGAACAAATCAGCGGTAAGAAAGTGAAATTGATACATTTGAATTTTGAAAAATTAGAATTTCAAATATTTTTCAATGTTAACAGGAAATTACCGCCAAGCTCACGATATTTTATTCACCATGTGTTGCGAATTGAAGCTGAACGATTTGAAAGTCAGCTCTGAGATGATTTCTAGTCTTATGTTATTACATTCTTATATTTTAGTTCGCCTTCATGTGAAAAGAGGCGATCACATCAAAGCAGCAGTATTATTGGTTCGAGTCGCTGACAATATTTCAAAATTCCCTGCTCGTAAGTGTAGATTTGATAAACAATCGAATGAAAATTCAAGTATAGTACGATCAATTTTTTTCAGACGCTGTTCCTATTCTTACTTCGACTGTGATAGAATGTTATCGTGCCAATATGAAATTGAGCGCTTTTAATTTCGCTTCAATTCTCATGAAACCGGAATACAGACAGCAAGTAAGCATGGAAATACTTGTTCAAAAATATGAACGAGATTTACAACATGAGGGTTTCAGATCGATGAAAAATACAAGAAGAAAATCGAAGGAATTATCAGAAAAGCTCCAAGAGGCGAGCAACTCGTTGATGAAATACGACTCGAGATGACTCCATGTCCTTATTGCGATAGACCTCTGCCTTGTCAAGACTTGATATGTAAAAATTGCCAGAGCACGTTGCCATTTTGTATCTCGACAGGATGGCACATAACGAAAGATAATTTGAGCGCTTGTCCTAGCTGTAACTTTCCAGCTTTGTATTCGGAATTATTGAGGTAGATGCAATAACATAATATACATTCTATTTTTGTCACGATATCAATCTTATACCTTAATATATTTACAGTATTTTAGAAACATCAAATCGATGTCCAATGTGCAGCGAAACTATCGACAAGTCGAACTTGGCAACAGTATCAGACATTCAACAGTATTTGAATTAATTATTTTTCTAGAACAGTTACCTCGAAATAAATAATTTTTGTAATCCTTTGGCGTTAATTATTATAAAAATTCAACCGTTTCTAAATGACGATCTTCGAAAAAAGAATGTTTTTGCATTTTATTCGGCGGTTTGAAAAAAGAAGTTATTGTTGTGTTTGTTTTATCATTCTCTTCTTCGTCATCGCTCCTAAAACGTATACAAATGCGCTAAATTGCATTCTAACTACAAGAAAGCAATGAATATCTGATCATTTACTCACCAAGATACACCCACAGCGCTTTCTTGTAAAATTACATCAGCTGTAGACCAACTAAACCGAACGATTTGAGGGAAACCAAATACAGAATCTATGTTTTCCGATAGGAATTGTTTCGTGACTGGATCTGTGAACAAAAAATGATCAATTTGTCGTATCGAAAACTAGCATAGCAATTTTACAAACATTTACCGGCAGGATATCCGCTACCCCAGCCAGTTTCTTCGTTCATTTTAATGGTTTCGGGAAATATCCAACTTTTTAATGCCAAATCACGGATCACTTTGGCACATATACTAGCTGCGCTGACGACAGGAAACAACGAATCAGCTTTTTTCGATACTTTTATCTTGATGTGAGGGAATATTTTGGATAATTTTTCCTGCGAAATAATATAAATTATATTTTGAACGGAATTTAAATCGATGAAAAGAAAGAAAAGTTACTTCGTATTTTTCAGCAGGTCCGACCGTATCGACGTATACTTCGGATACGTTGACTCCATTCTTTTCGAGTAATTTTATCAAATCGATGGCCGAAGTGTGAGATATCTCGTTCAAGGAAAATTTCTGCCTAAAGTAAGAAATACAAAATGGATGTCAAAACTAAGACGAAGATCGAGAATATGGCATAAAAGTAAATTAATCCTCACTTTCTTAACATGCAGTTGCTAATACGAGTGGGAGAAATTACGTCGACAGCCCAACCCAAGGATTCGGTTTCGGCACATATTAGCTTGAAAATATCCTCACGTTTTTCTTCAGTCAGACTTTTAGAATCGGCACAACCGAGTGTTTTCAAAACTTCTTCATTTTTCTTGACGCAATAACAAATTCCATAGACCATTGGACCTGAAGCAAGATACCTTAGAATATTGTCTTTTGATCAGAACTTCAGGAGTTCGATACTCTTACCTAGAACAGGGCCTCGTCCAGCTTCATCAATCCCAACGATGCATTCTTCGGCTTTGCATAAATCTGGAACTTTGCAACGAAACACTGAAGTACTTTCATCCGCAATGATATGAGTTTTAACAGCATCCAAAGGTGTTGATAAGTCGTCTAAAACTGTACAATCTTCAGAAGTCATAATATCTGCTTTGGAAAACCACTTGAACAAAATGGAACCGAACAAACGTGAAAATTTAACTAGTTCTGTAAAATGTCTCTATTACGATTGCGAATATGATGTTACATCATCTGTAGCCCAACATCACATTTTCCTCTCAAAAATGCCGGGAAATGCACCACGAATGTTGTGCAACATTTTCCAGGGTTATCAACAATTACCAAGAGAAAAGAAAAAACTCATTATGAGAAGAAGCGAATTTTTTTTTGTTTTTTCATACGATTTTGTTGAAGATTAATGACTTATTGTTTATAACAATAGATTTCATGTATTAAATACCTAATAAAATCAAAGTTGATGGACTTGATACCATTTTATAAAATTATCAAATCATCTGCCAACTTCAAAGAGAGAATTTTTTCCCTTCTGTTTGACATTCATTTATCTCGATCACTGATTGCAAATTGATCTAATTGATCTTCTCAACTCATTGCTGGACATTTTTCAGTCTTAAAATTTAGATCAAAAGCAAGAAATGATGAATAAAATATCAACTTGATTGATTTTCAACTCAAGATTGAATTACTCAACACTGATCTATTCACAGCTGCATTCACCAAATCCATGCTCATAGTTCCTAGGTAAATCAGAATTCTGAAGAAGACGTGTAATAAATTCGATAAATCAGACTCGATGAAATATTCGCTAACGAGATTTCTTTGGTTCATATTTCAATTTTATGGTTTAAGCACACCAAACTGTCCATTTTACCTAAAATAAGTATTACCTATCAAGACTAGGGAAAATTCGTAATTTTTCGTATAATACTCAAACATTCATATATTGAAACAACAATAATCAAATATCAAATTTGTTTCTCGGACACTTGATTTATTCTGAAGATGATAAATACACTTGCAACAAATCGAAATAATTAAACTTGATGTACAAAAGGTGCACGCTTATAAGAACGAATTTATTTATAAAATAAGCCAACACATAAAAATTACGACGTTTCCATCGCAATGGTATCTTCCGAATGTTTTCCTTTGCCTTTACTGAGTGCAAGTTCTCTGCCTTTCGCTCTTCGTTCTAAAATCTTCTTACGATCTTTATCTAATTTCAATTTAACAATGACAGTCTGAAAACATAGGAAAAAAAGTTGAGAGTATATTAGAACATGTTCTTTCAACAATCTACAAACTCCACATAAATGCAGATATCCGCAACAGAAATAAGTCACCATCAAGGTAGAAAGAAGAATAACTGCAAATCAAAGTCTATTTACCTTAGATGGATGAATTCCCACATATACCGTCGTACCGTTAGCTTTCTCTCTTTGAATTCGTTCAATATAGATGGCGAATTTCTTTCTGTAAACTTGGACAATTTTGCCTACTTGTTGTCCTTTATAATGACCACGCACTACCTGTAAAAATAAACATTCGAATAAATCAAACTGTAAGAAAACGAGAAGATTATATTAAAGTAACGAGAGCTTTCTATCAGAGCCATATTTTCTGCATCAATATTGATAAAATTTCGGCGAAATATCGCAAAGTAGTAAGTTTTATCCCTAATCTACTCGAAGGTGTTTCGGTTACAACAAATACACGCGAAGTTATTTCAACCTAATCATTCATCGCAATTCTATGTGAATGGTTTAGTTTCATCATTTGGATATTTAAATTATTACAATAATTATAAATTATCAGAGCCATATTTTCTGCATCAACATTGATAAAATTTCGGCGAATATAACATCGCTAATAAGTGTTTGTTTTATCCCTAATCTACTCGAAGGTGTTTCGGTTACGACAAACACTCACGAAGTTATTTCAACCTAATCATTTATCGCAGTTCTATGTGAATGGTTTAGTTTCATCATTTAGACATTTACATCGTTAATAAAAATTAAAAATTATCAGAGCCATATCTTCTGCATAAACATTGACAAAATTTCGGCGGATGTGACATCGCAAAGCAGCGTTTGTTTTATCCCTAATCAACTCAAAGGTGTTTCGGTTACAACAAACACTCACGAAGTCAATTCAACCTAGTCATTCGTCGCAGTTCTCTGTGAATGGTTTGGGTCATCATTTAGATATTTACATAGTTACGAGATTAAAATTTATCAGAGCCATATTTTCTGCAGTAACGACGACAAAATTTCGGCGAACGTAACACCGTAATGAGTATTGTTTTATCCCTAATCTACACGAAGGTGTTTCGGTTACGACAAACACTCACGGTGTTACTTCGACCTAATCATTCGCCGTTGTTCTCTGTGAATGGTTTGGGTCATCATTTAAAGTCATGTTATATTCAAAATTCATCAAACCAGTGGCAGGTTTGATTGCAATCAAAAATAACTTACTTGAACTTCATCGTCTTTGCGAACCGGCATTGTCCGAACGTTGTACTTTTGACGGAGCTCCTTTGATAAAGGTGCTGACATCAATCGTCTACGGATGTGGGAAGGTGCAGTGAAATGAGCCTTACGGTTTTTCCTGCGTGAGGCTGTCTTGAATTTGTTAAGCTTCATTTCTGGAATAGATTGATAATTATGTTAGCAGAAAGCAATGCACATGGGTGAAGGGAAAAAGAAACATGAAAATTATGAGAATAAGAGTTAAATTCATTAATTTTCTTACTTGAAGTCGAATTAAAAAGAGACAATAAATTAAAATAACTGCGTGTCCGACTAAGAAGCGTATTTTTTCATCACGTTTTCGGAAGAAAATTTGTCGACTGGATTGTTTTTGTTTGACTTTACACAGGTGACGTTTTATACGAAACTTTACCCAGTGTACCTTGATTTTGGTGTACAATGTACACGTACACCGAATAAGTCAGGTACACCGGAAATGTGTCCTTCTTTGTTTACATTTTTTTTATCAGTGAATTAATTTTTTTAAATTAATTTTGGTGAAAATTTGATTGAAATTTTATAAAAGCTTCTAATAAAAATATAATAAAATGGAATTTGAAAATGTATTCGTTACCGTTGGCACGACAAGATTTGATAACTTAATTAAAACCGTTACCAGTCCCAATATTTTACAAGTACTGAAAATACTAATAATTCATTTCTCAATCGTTGCATTTTCAATTCTAATTAATTTACTTTCAGGTATTAAAAAATAAAAGCTGTAAGAATTTAAAAATTCAGTATGGTGCTGGTGACTTCTCGTCATCTACTAATGATGATCAAATTAATATCGAATACTACAGGTATAAAGATTCGTTGTACGACGACATGTTAGAAGCAAATTTGATTATTAGCCACGCTGGAGCTGGTACATGTTTGGAAGTACTGGAACTAGGTAAACCATTAATTACTGTGATAAATGATCAGCTTATGCATAATCATCAAACGGAATTGGCTGAAAAATTAGCTGAAGAAGGGCACTCTTTTTGTTGTACGTGTAATTCTTTGCAAGACATTTTAAATAATTCAACGTTTGATAAAAGAAAATGTTTTATTTACGATAATGATAAAAAATGTGCAATGTATGTTGAAAAATTACTTGATAATAAAATCAGTTAAAACCTTATTCAGTCTTTATTTTTGATTCAGTTTCCTAATCATCGTTCTCCTCTAAATCCTTATAACAACCTTTCTTTTTGCGAACTACGTCGCCCCAAAGTAAATGCACCTTACAAGAAGGGCAATCTCCTTCAATAGGAACAATATCGTTTGAATCACAGGAAAAATACTTGGAGAAACAAATAACGTGACAGTTTATATCACATTTTGGATTAACACAAATCATTAGATCTTCTTTTTCAATAATCGAGTGACATCTGTAACACTCGTTATTTGTTTGTGTTTCGTAAATAGTTTCCAGTTGAGCACTCGCATGTAGCTTTTTACTAGTTACTGGTCCGTATACAATGGGCATATGGAGTGGAGGTGCCAAATTCGCCTAAAATCAATATTCAAGCTCAATGTTCTGAAGACTAAGATTTGTTTGGAATATTTGCTTGTTACTTTACCGGAAAATCTCTGGAATAATTTTCATTTAACCAACGAATAGTTAAGGGTAATCGTTTCCAAGGTCCAGTGCGAAGCATTTCCGATAAAATTCGAAGAGTGAAGTCGTAAGTTTTTTCTCGAGCTTTTTTCGTGATTAAATTCCTAAGACGTCTCGATTTTTTAGGATTTTGCCATGCCCACTCGAACTAGACAGAAAATTATAACAGTTTAGGAATCCATTTCGAAAAAGGTCAGGTCGATTGGTCGTGGATACATACTCTTAAAGCAGAAATTTCATTGGGGAAACCGTGTATTATGAGGACCATTTCCCTAGAAAAAATTCAAGTTGCAGCAAGACAGTTTTGGAAAACGTAGAATCAAGTTGTATCCTTACCATGGACCTTTGTAACTAGTTTTACGAGCACCACCATATTTTACTCCTTTGTTATGCTGATTAATTCTCCTATTTGGATCAACGGTGAAGCCAATGTATACATTGCCCTTGTATTTTTCACTTAAATTATACAATAAGTATACTCCGTAGAAATCCTCGACAAGTTCAGTCATTATCTACAACAAATAAAAAAAAAAAAAAAATTTCAATAAAGAACATCAATTTTTAAAACAATATATTTAAAGTAAAACAACAAAATTTTTAAAAAAATAGTAAAAGTCTAACAAATTGACCCAAGTAAATTATAGATATTTTTAAGACTATTTTCGAGACTTGGAATAGATAAACGTTCGTTTAAATTTATCTAAAGTAGATTCGGTAATCAATACAGACAATAAAGAATAATTCATATTCTTCGGATCCGCTGCAGCATCTGCAACAGTAGCTTCACTTCTTAACCACGAATCCTCTTCGCTTCCTGTCTTTGCTCTAATTACCATATGCGATCGTCCTGTAGCTTTAATTATTTCTTCTTGCAGTCTCAATTTCAGATCATCGATACCTTGATAATCGACACACGAAGTTTTTAATGCATCAGACGATATCAACCTGTCTTCTTCCTCGGTTAGGAGATCAGCTTTATTACCAACTGTGATCACATGGCTCAATAACTTTTTCTCAATTTTTAACTGTTCTAAAGTTTCGAAAACTTGATCGTGTTGTTTTTTCCAGTCCGGATGACTGATGTCTTGTACATGTATGATGACATCTGCCTGCATAGCATCACGTAAGGTAACCGAGAATGGTTCAATTAAATGGGTAGGTATGTCAGAAATAAAGCCTACGGTATCTACGTAAAATACTTTCAAATTACAAGGCAGCAAACCTACATGAAATGTTACATCTAACGTAGCGAACAAATAGTTTTTAGGAGTGAGTTTACTCTGGCCAGTTAGAGCTTTGATAATGGAAGTTTTACCCGAATTTGTATATCCAACTACTGCAACTACAGGATGCTCGTGTGTTTTTCTAGTATTCCTGGATATATCTCGATGTTTACGAACTTTTTCCAAAGAATTCTTTAATTTACTTTCGTATTTATGTAATATAAGTTTTCTGGTATCGGGCGACGAGAAGATCGTTGTACCGCTAATTCGTCTAGCTGAATCACCGATTCGGCCCAGAGAACTATCTTCTACAAATTTCATTCTCGAGTACATATATGGTAACTCGGCCAAAGCTATTTGTATTTTAGCTTCTTTAGAAACAGCATGTTCTCGAAAAATCTGCATAACGATTAAATATCGATCGTATACAGGAACGCCAAAAAACTGTTCCAGAAATTCGTGTTGTGGACGTTTAAGCATATCTACACTTACAAAAATGCACGTGATGTATTGATTGTGTTGAACCCTTGATTTTATTTCATTTAGTTTACCTTTACCAAAAAAATACTGGGAATCGAAACTATTCAAAGACACAATCTCCTTGCCAACTACTTTCCAGTCATTCAAAGTGTTTATCAGTGATACTGACTCGTCTAGCTGTAATTCCGGAGTAGTGTTACGTTTCTTCAGGGGACCCCATTTGATATACGGTTGAATAACTAATACTTGTTGACCACCGGTTAAATTTTGAAATGTTCGTTCAATTAAACCAGAAATATTCCTTCGGAATCCTTCTTCTTCTGGAGTTCCATCGTCGAGAAAACTAAGATCGGTGGTTTTCCATGATCGATAATGTGGGGTTAGGGCGAATGTTCGGCGATGAACGAATGGTTGAAAAACCACCCGGTTCAGGATTCTTATCACCGGTATTTTGAAAAGTAACTTCATAGTGATTATCGTCGGTATTTAAATTTATCAAAAACAAAAGTCGTACCGGATGCGAAGCAAGTTGAAGTGACCAAAATAAGAAATTTTGGCTGAGGATACCTTGATTTGAGCACAAGTTGCGAAATGTAAGCGCCGCAATATGATAAAGAAAATACACTAATTGTGTTCAAAAACCGGCGAACTGGTTTTTCAACCGCGGTAACATTTAAAGCCATAATAATTACGAAAAATATACAGTATTCATGATGAACTTTTTGAAAATTACTCAAATTTAAAATGGAATTCAAACACTTATTTAAAAAAAAAAAAAAAAGTAATCAGAAAATGATAAGGAAATGGAATTTTAACGAAACTAAATCGCACCCCTATTTTTTTCGTCATACTGCTCATTTCTCATTTTCGTTTTTCAATCAACTTCGTAATTTTGCTGGATTTTCCCGCAAACGAAGCGTTAACCAAGAAAATTTGTAAGAACCAATATTGTAGAGGAGAAAATTTGCTTTCAATCATTTAATCTACAAATTTTCAATGCGATCAATAATTTTCGAATTATTTTTGGAAAACCGTTTTCACTAATTGGCGAATTTTCACATTTTTCCATTTTTTATGTGAACGAAGCATTACCCAGAAAAATTTGTAATAACCAAAATTGTAGAAGAAAAAATTTCCTTTTATTTGTTTACCATAAAATTTTCGATAATAATCAATAGTTTTCAAGTTATTTTCGGAAAACCGTTTTCGAGATTGACGAATTTTCACAGTTTTCTTTTTTTCGCGCGAACGAAGAGTTACCCAGAAAAATTGATGATAACCAAAATTGTAGAGGAGAAAATTTCCTTTCATTTACGTGCCATCAGATTTTCGGTACGATCGATAATTATTGAGTTATTTTTGAAAAACCGGTTTTCATTGTAATATACAGGGTGTCCCAGTTAAGAGTATCCGCCTTCCAACTGGCAAGTAGGCAACCCATCCTGAACTCGACTAGATATGTTTGCTTACCCTTGGAATTGAAGGGGCAAAGTTATGCTCATTCGAAAATTTTTTTTTGGAATCTTGTTCATTATTTTTGATTTGTCATAAAAAATTCACTACAATACGTAGAGGGTTGCGGTTTGCGCCATTCGAAGGAGCACTCATTCTAGTTTTTTTTCTTGAAAAAGGTTTTTGGGTTAGTTGATCAGAAAATCCCAATAACTAATAAAATATTCGAAAAAAC
>FIZU01032444.1:0-10349 GCA_900064475.1 Pseudococcus longispinus
TAAAAAATAAACGAAATTTTGTTTTTAGCTATCGGAATTACCCCACTTTACCTTAATGAAAAGTATATTGAAAACTGAACCAATTTTGTCACGATGACTTTTTGCCTATCATCAAAATTGAAGGAGCGAAGTAATATTTAAATTTTTTTTAAAACTTCGGAATTTTGAATTTTTTATCAACTTTGAGTATGCTCAGCCCCTTAAATTTTGACATTAGGCAAAAATTCATCTTAACAAAATTTGTTCAGTTTTCAAAGTACTATTCATTACCTTCATTGAAATTTATTTTGGAATTTTTTTGTTTCAACTTATGTTTACAACCCCTTCAATTTTGAAATCAGGCAAAAATATATAGGAAAAGGGAATTCGTTCAGTTTTTGATTTACTACTCGCTCCTATGATTGATTTGATTCAATTTTTTTTTGGAAGCTCATTTGTCCCTTCAATTTTTAAGATAGGCAAATTGTTGATTTTATGTTTTTTTTAGTGTTACCAGGTTGTATCCAAATTTTAAGCCTAGCAGACCACTCACCAGACACCCTGTATATGCCTTTTCTAGAAAAAACTTTCAAATGGTGATATTGTGCCAAAAAATTATTCTCCTGTTGAAATTTGATTCCGGGGGGAGGGGGGGATTAGTATTTTTTTTAAGTTGTTGAATATTCAATATTGAACAATTTTTTTTTTTTGCAATTTTCTATTTTTGAAATTCCGAATTAAGGAAAGCTACTTTTTTAATCATATTTTCACCTATTTTTATTCATTATTGTTTTTTGGATTGAATTTTTCAAAACGAATATTGTTTGGTATTTCCAGACCCATTTTGCAATTTTTTATTTTTTTCATCAATATTTTATTCATCTTTTGGATGGATTTAAATTTCAATTCGTAGATGAGTTTTTAAATTTCATTAGAACGTCTTGATTTCAAGAATGAAATGAATATTCCACTGAAAATTACATAAATTTTGAGGTGGAAAAATTGCATTTTTTTCGAATTTCATTCAATTTATTCCTCGATTGATCAATTTTTTCCTTCTAATTTACAAAATATTGGTTTATTTTTCCATTGTTTGATTACATCCGACCAAAAAATCAGTTTTGGAATTTGTTTTGGAAAAAAGTAGATTAAAAATAAATCCTTTTTTTTGCAGCAAAATGGAAAACCAATCAATTTTTTGTGAATTTTTTCCAAATTGACATGTTTCCGTTTGATTTCTAGTAATCGCTGGACACCCCCCCCCCCTCCTCCCACAAACAAAATCAAAACTATTCAATACTCAACTATGTGGCCTATTCTCAAAATTGAAGGGATCAAAGATGCTTCAAAAATTAAAAATTTTTATGAAAAAGTTTTCGGCTATCAGGTGAAAAACCTTGTTCACCCTCCCCCCTCCTCCCCCTTCCATGAACATATCTCCAATTTTGAAAATGTGAGGACTCATAATGAACAATTTTTAAATATTTGAAAAAGTGAAAAAATATTTCATTGAAATTAAATTTGAACAAAAAATAAAGTGATGGTAATAAAAAAAGTTATGAAATGAAATTTGAAAAATTGTGTGAAATTGTACTTTTTGTAAAGTTTTTTTTTGAAAATTTCAATCCGGAACAGAATCTTGTCGTCTTTTTAGGATTGGGGGGGGGTGAAAAAAGTTGGAAATTTCTTGTATAGACATGATGTTTTTTTTTTAAATTTTATTCTGGTCTAATTTTTTATTCACTTGAATTTTTTGAGGAAGGAGAAAAAAGGAGCGAGGAAGCAATGCAGAAAATTATCAGTTATAATTTTTTCTGTTGAAAAATGTGACATCTAAAAATTTCAAAATCAACAATTTTTTGATTCCTTAAAAATTCGGGGTTTTATTGAAATTAATGATGTGAAAATGAAGTTTGGGTACCTACTTCATTGTTTTAGAGAGGGGAAAATAAAGTGGCAAATTTTGGCATTTTTTTTGTTTTTGGTCGAGCTCGAGTATGAAATTTTATCATGGTGATGATCTGTTTCATTCCTAACGAAATGTCATGGCTCGTTTCGATTTTTTAAATCGTAAATTTGAGTTTTTCAGAAATTTTTTTTAGCAATTTACAATTTTTTATATTTTTTGGCAATTTTTTTTCGAATTTTTGGTATTTGGTTTTTTAAAATTTGAAAAAGTTGAAAAATTTTTAGGTCATCAAATGTATCAGTTTTTTTGTTATTTGATCAATTTTTGGCAAATTCAAGCAGTATCCAATTTTTTGTAACGCATTACACAAATTTTAGGTTGCCCCCTCCCCTCCCTTCCCCTCTCCAGGGTCATCAGCTGTGATGAATTTTGGGATTCTTTTTGGGGGATCTGAGACTTCAAATTTGCCAACTTTTCGGGGCGATTTTCCCAAAAAATTTTTGACAATCTCAGCAACTTTTATCGAGAGATCAAGAACATTTAAAAAATGTACTTAATTAAAATTGAGTCGGGCATTCAATGGGGGAAGGATACGACGAAAAATATGATTTAATGTAAAATTAAAAAGTACGTCCATTATTGTGTTTAAAAAATTGATTTTATTTATGGTGAGTTCGAGCGAAGCGAGGACAGAAATTTCTAGGTATTCGGGCAATTTTCCACATTTTGAAAAATTCATCAACTTTTCTCAAATTTTTCCAATTTTTAACCAGTTTTTTCACATTTTTACAAATTTACCCAATTTTTCCAACTTTTTGATATTTTTTGAAATATTTGGGGGTTTGGTACTCCCTCCCCTTCCCCCGAACCTAGTTCAAACCATCCCTGGTCATCAGCATCTTTTTAGCATTGTTTATTGAGAGGAGAATAAAAAAGTCACAATCAATTTCGATTCTTATTTAAACATCGTTTACTTTTCTTTTACTTATTTGAATTTTAATCACTTCGATGACTTAAGATTATTTCAACAACATTTTGAAAAGAGGTATATTAATTTTACATTTTTGATTACAGGATTACATGGAAGAAGTGCACGGTAAAGAGATATCGTTGCAATACGTCACAGTCAAAATCCCTGGTCAAAAGCCTCGCGGTTCGAAAACCGTAAACACGTCTTCTATCAACGACTCATTCGTTAATTTTAGCATTTCAAGTACGTTACCATCGAATTTTCGACCATAACCGTAGAAGAAAAAAAATAACGATACACTTAGCGTAATAAAATGTCGATTTTTTTCGCTCACATTTTGTATCGTTTGGTTGCTTAGATTCTCAGTATAAAGAAAAAAGATGTTCCGATAAAGTATTTTTAACCGCGTACGAAGTATTAAAAGAACCCAACTCAAAGGTGACCGGACTAAGGTAAGATTGGATATAAAATTATTCGCGTAGCTGAAATGGCTAAAACGTGTTCGACGTTTGGCCAATTATTCGCGATGACATTTCGGCCGAGTCGGCTGAAATGTCAAAATGACGTAATTCGAGTACCATGTTTTGGAAAAATCGATTTTCACACTGCGGTCTATTTACAGCGAAGATTCGGTCATGATTATGTCTAATAATTCGCTGACATTTACAAATGGGTATTCGGAGGGTAAGGCGGAGACACCTCATGTGAAAAAACGTCACCGAAGATTGAAAAGCGCCAATGTGAAGAATCAAGATAACGATGGTATATAAATAACGAATTAATAAATAATTCAAATCGCGTATTTCGATAAGACAGCCAGTAATGGAAAATTTTCAAATTTAGATTACGACGGTTACGAGTTCCTAATAGTTTCGTTGGATAACAAACAATGGAAATTTGAAGCTTCCAGTATCGAAGAAAGGAACGAATGGGTGGCTGCTATCGAACAACAGATTCTAGCTTCGTTACAGGTGATTGAAGCAGCGAGATGGTAATTTGAGACAGGTGTCGTGTGTCGAAAATGATCTAACGTTGTTTTTCCATTCGCAGGGTAACGAAAGTAATAAAGGAAAGTCGAGATTGAATTCGTCGCTCGAAGCTGCGACTATATTATCAATCCGAACATGCGTTCCTGGTAATTCAGTCTGCGTCGATTGTAATGCTCTGAGTAAGTACAAACTTTGCAAATAGATTCATTAAAATGTCAAGATGGGAAAGTAATTAATATTGTTGTTTTTTTGTATGTGTAATAGATCCAGACTGGGCTAGTTTAAATATTGGTGTATTGATGTGTATCGAGTGCTCTGGAATTCATAGAAATCTAGGATCACATATATCGAAAGTTCGATCATTGGATTTAGACGAATGGCCGTAAGTATACACTCTAATAATAGATATTTTATACCCTATCGATCGATTTTTTTAACATTTCGATGTATTTTTTTTTTTTTTTTTGCCAATTTGTCAGACCGGGACATTTGAGCGTGATGTTATCGATTGGAAATTCGCTGGCGAACTCGGTTTGGGAAGTTGGTGCTTCGAATCGTGAGAAACCTACGTCGAAAACGAAACGTGAACTAAAGGAACAATGGATTAAGTGTAAATATGAAACCAAAGAATTTCTACCTTCGGTTCCGAATTCGACTTCGATTACTCAGCAATTGGCCGAAGCTATATTAAGGTAAATATGGCTAAAATTATCGATTGATTGATAAGCTCGTCAAATACGATGGGAATTGAATAAAATTTCAAGGCGATTGTTTCGAACAATCGATTTGAAAATTTTTTTCTTTTTGGCGAGAGAATTTCGCGTGACTAGAAAGATTTTCTATCACGATTTGCGATTTGAATATTAATCGTGTTGTTGATGTTTGATTTTCTGTGTTAAATTTATTAGAAGTTGTTTTTTTTTTAATCGGAGGGTTCTGAATTTGTATAAATTGAACTGAAAACTTGGTTATTTCTATGGTATTATTTTTTCGGTCATAAATTCTTCGAGAAGTAGTTGCGAAATTTTCATTTTCCTCCCTTTTTCCTAAAAGTAAATTGTAATGGTAAAATTGAAATACATACCAATTTTTAATTTTTCCCCCTAAAAAAATTCTCATTATTTTGAAAGATGTCCACTTCACTATTAATAATCAATTTCACTAGAAATGTCAATTTTTTTCAAAAAATAATATAAATTTTCACAAAAATGTCAATTTATACGAAAAATGACAATTTTTACTGCAGGTAACTGTTGATTTTTACTATAAATGTCGATTTTCACTAAAATTGTTGAATTTCGCTAAAAATGTCGATTGTTACTAAAAATGACAACTTCTCAAACAAAATACGATATTCACTAAAAATGGCGACTTTTCACAAAAACTGTCGATTTTTACTAATAAAATATCAATTTTCAATATAAATTTCAATTTTTTGAAAATATAATGTAAATTTTTACTATAAATGTCGATTTTTGCTAAAGATGTCGATTTTTACTAAAGATGTCAACTTTCACTAAAAATGTCAATTTTCACCAAAAATGTCGATTTTCACTAAAAATGCCAATTTTCACTGAAAATGTCGATTTTTACTAAAAATGTCGATTTTCACTGAAAATGTCGATTTTCACTGAAAATGTCGATTTTCACTGAAAATGTCGATTTTTACTAAAAATGCCAATTTTTACTGAAAATGTCGATTTTCACTGAAAATGTCGACTTCCACTAAAATGTCAATTTTTACTAAAAATATCAATTTTCACCAAAAATAATAATTTTTACTAAAAATGTCAATTTTCACTAAAAATGTTGATTTTCACTGAAAATGTCGATTTTTACTAAAAATGTCAATTTTCACTGAAAATGTCGATTTTTACTAAAAATGCCAATTTTTACTAAAAATGTCACATTTCACTAAAAATGATAATTTTACAAAAAATACGATTTTTTCAAAAAAAAAACCCAATTTTCACTAAAAATGATAAGTTTTGCTGAAAATGTCGATTTTTACTGAAGAAATGTCAATCACCCCTAAAAATAGCAATTATTACTAAAAAATGTCAATTATTGTCGATTTTTACTAAAAATGTTGAATTTTGCTATAAATGTCGAAACGACAATTTCTCAAACGAAATACAATATTCACTAAAAATGGCGATTTTTCACAAAAACTGTTGATTTTTGTCTGTAAATGTCGATTTTCACCGAAGAAATGTCAATCACCCCTAAAAATGCCAATTATTAGTAAAAAATGTCAATTTTCACTTTTAATGTCAATTTTCACAAAAAATTGCGATTTTTACTGTAAATTTAAATTTTTTTCAAAATATAATGTGAATTTTCGCAAAAATGTCAATGTTTACTAATATATGCCAATTTTCACTTAAAATGCCAATTTTCACTAAAAAATATCAAATCTTCACTAAAAATGACAAATTTCACTAAAAATGACAATTTTACAACAAAAAAAAAACTTTCAATTTCCACTAAAAATGATGAGTTTTGTTGATAATGACAATTTCCCCTAAAAATGACAATTATTACTAAAAAATTGGCAATTTTCACTAGAAATGACAATTTTTACTAAAAGTGACAATTTTCACTAAAAATGACGATTTTCACCAAAAATGATATTTATTACTATAAAGTTAGTAAAATTCAACATTTTTTACTAAAAATGACATGATATTTTTCACTAGAATGGCATTTTTCCACTAAAAATGACCGAAAACCAACATGTTTCTCTATGTATGACTGTTTTCACTAAAAATTGTTTTTTTTTTAAATGTGATTTCTTACTAAAAATAACTATAAATCAACATTTTTCCACTAAAAATGGCATTTTTCACTAAAAAGACACTTGAAACCAACTTTTTTTACTAAAAGTGGAATTTTTTAACAAAAAAAAAGGAAAGGAAAGGAAAAGAGGTGAAGAAATCGTGAAAATTGACTGAAATGGTGTTATAATCGTCCAACTTTTCACCAAAATCAGTAAAAACAGATCCACTCTTCAAGCGGAAATGTTCTGACATGTCATAGTCTTTTTAAAATTCACGACTTTTCAAAAGTGGCTTTTCCGTTCTACCCGTGATACTATAAAACATGGGATATGCTTTTGCTCATTGAATTTTTCAAGCTCATTAAGTCGTGATAAATGAAATTTTTTTAAAATTTTCCAAGTCCAAAAAGTCATCTGAATTGAAAAATTTTCCAACTAAAAATCATTAAACGAATTTTTACAAATGAATTTCGTAATGGAATTTTTTTGAAAAATTTTCGAAATCCAATTCCAAGCACAAAAAGTCTGTAGAAATCTGAAAATTTTTCCAAATTCAAAAAAGTCCGACAAAAATGTCTAAAAGCCAGCCTTACGTAAAAAGCTGTCTAACAAAATGTCTGATTCGAACTTTCTTTAAATTTTTGAAGACCATAAAGTTGAAATTTTCCATGTTCATTCGAGTTCTTAAAAATTTTCTCAGTATAAAAAAGCCTTACAAAATGTTTGAAAGTAAGTGTAATATCTGAAATTTTCCAAATCCGAGAAGTCTGCTTGATAAAATATCGGGAAGTTACCCTGATTTCCAAAATTTTCAAAGTTCAGAAAGTCAAAGATTCAATGGAAATCTGAAAAATTTTCCAAGTCCAAAAAGTCGTGAATCCGGGGTATTTTTAAATAGAAAATTAGCCCGCTCGTTTGGTTTTTTAATAATACTGTGAAAAATCGATTTTAAAATTACCTCGTACATTTACCTGTTGTTGAATTTCAACCATTATAATATGATTACAGAAACGATATGAGAATGGTGGTCTTACTACTGGCTCATGCCACCGTCGACGACATAAACGGTCCGATCAGCAGCCGAGATCTCAGAAGACCCCTACACGTAGCTTGTAGCGTCGCCTGTTTGCCAATAGCGCAGCTTTTATTATGGGTAAGTCGAGCCCACATCGCGGGTATTTTGATCGGCTTGAAATACGACTCTTTCGAACGGTTGGCACGCGATTTAAATGTAATTTTGTTGTTGCACGAGCTAAACGGTCGGTTAATTTGATTATTGTAACGGTGGCTAGGTCATAGACGTAGCTATTTAGTTGTAAATCATCGACGAGCGAATAGCGATGAAATATGGTTAAACGAAGTAAGCTCTAGTTGGCTTTTTAACTAATTAAATTTGACGTGTGTTTTTGCAGCACAACGCGGACGTTAAAATAGTCGATCACGAAGGACGAACGTGCCTGAGTTACGTGCATAACGCCAAACCGCTATCGGACTCGAATAGTGCAAGCATCGCCATATTGAAGGATTTATTAATCAACAGCGGTTGCCCGGATAGTAATAATTTCAATGGTAAATCTAATAATTGCGCTGGTACGTTATCGAGGCAAAAAAATCACGTACCTCTCGATAAATTACCCTCGAGTGTTATATAAAAATATGAAAAAAGGGAAATTTGAAGTATGCATATGCAATTATGCACATTTTTTCATCCCTTCGTTTGCGGTCGCCTTGTTCCTATGTTTTAATGCTTCGTAGCGCGTGAAATTGAAATTATCGCCAGAATATGCAATAAAAACGATCGATTTCGAGATCCGTATAGGCTTAGATAAAGTTATAGAGGTAGATAAATCAAAGCCAAAGCTGTCAGTACAAAAATACGCTCAAAGTTACCATATTGAAGTGCTACGATAGCGGGTGTAATCGAATTCCTTATTAAACTTGTTTCCTGCCGGAAAGTAAAATCAATTCGAGGTTTTTTTTTTCTTCAATAAGACATCACAATGATAAAGAATGTATTCGTTGTTTCACTCGTTCGTTTCGAATTCGAGATGTAGAAATTTTTTTTCATGTTTTTTTCACACGTTTGTATTTAAAGCTTTGTTTGGCGAATTTCTTCGTTTTTGTTTTTCTTTTCTTTTTTGAATTTGAATTATTCGTTAATTGTTTTTCGTGTATTAATAGTGGACAGATGAGTGTTTTTCAGGATAAGTTTAATTATATGTAATGTTTTATGTACTCGGCGTTATGTTATGGTAATGAAAATTTTGTTATTGTTACTGTTATTTTTAGATTTACGAATTTTCTACATCCTGTGATATTTACTTTTTTTTATTGCAATTTACCAACTTTTTAAAATGATCGTTCTTTTTTTTTTCCTTTTTTTTCGATAAATTGTTTTGTTACATATGAGTAGTGAATTGTGTTAGTTAGATGTTCAATTTTTATGTATTTTTTGTCGTGTAGTAATTAATAAAATTATTGTATTTAGTAGAGTTTTTTATTTGATTGGATTGATTTGCTGTAAAAAAATACGATGCGCGTAACCTGCCTTTTTATTATGCACTATGTACGTAAATGGGGGGAAATGCATAAATTTTATCAAAGAACTACTTACCATCAATACCCGGACCTAAAAATGGATTTGAGATGGAAAATACAAATTACTGAACATCGATACCTCTGACCTAAAACTAGATTCAAGAAGAAAAAAATTACTGAACATTGATATTAGTGATCTTAAACTAGATTAGAGATGATGAAAAAATTACTGAACATCGATGCCCCTGACCTAAAATTAGATTTGAGATGTTTGAACAAAATACTGAACATCGATACTTCTGACCTAAAACTAGATTCAAAAAGAAAAAAAATTACTGAGCATCGATGTCCCTGACCTGAAATTAGATTCGGGAAGAAAAAAATTACTGAACATCGATGCCCCTGACCTAAAATTAGATTCGAGACGAAAAAATAAATTACTGAACATCGATATCTCTGATCTAAAACTAGATTAGAAATAACGATAAAATGACTGAACATCGATACCCCTGACTTAGAACTAGATTCAAAAATAAAAAAAATTACTGAACATCGGTGTCCCCGATCTAAAGCTAAATTCGAGAAGGAAAAAATTACTGAACATCGATGCCCCCGACCTAAAATTAGATTTGAGATGAAAAAATAAATTACAGAACATCGATATCCTTGATCTAAAATTAGATTCGGGATGAAAAAATAAATTACTGAACATCGATATCCGTAATCTAAAACTAGATTAGAAATGACGAAAAAATTACTGAACATCGATACCCCTGACCTAAAACTAGATTTGAAAAGAAAAAAATTACCGAACATCGATGTCCCTGACCTAAAATTAGATTTGAGATTTTTGAACAAAATACTGAACATCGATACCCCTGTTCTAAAACTAGATTTGAAAAGAAACGAATTGCTGAACATCGATGTGATGGATCTAAAATTAGATTCGAGATGGAAAAAAATTTGCTGAACATCGATACCTCTGACCTAAAACTAGATTCAAGAAGAAAAAAAATTACTGAACATTGATATTAGTGATCTTAAACTAGATTAGAGATAATGAAAAAATTACTGAACATCGATGCCCCTGACCTAAAATTAGATTTGAGATGTTTGAACAAAATACTGAACATCGATACTTCTGACCTAAAACTAGATTCAAAAAGAAAAAAAATTACTGAACAT
>FIZU01032451.1:0-10679 GCA_900064475.1 Pseudococcus longispinus
AAGTCCAAAGTCTGACATAGTGTCCAAAAGTCAAGTCCGACAAAATGTCTAAAAGTCAGTACTATCTCATTTTCCTCATTTTCAAGGATACTTCAGAAAATTTTTTCAAGAAATTAGTTGAAAAAAAGCAAGGGTTGAGATATTGAGCTGAAAATTTTGTCACGGGGTATTAGACCATAAGGACCAACTTCCACTAAAATTTAAAATTCGGTGCTCGGAGCCAAATCAGCCCTATAAACCTGGCTACGCTCTTTGGGGGAAATGAAAATACGATGAAAAAATTTTACGTCTGCATTGTCCTAAATTACAAAAATACGCCTTACGATTAGATTTCGTAATATCTCATTTCTTTGGCAAATTCGATCACCCAGCATCATCCACCCCCACCAGGTCATCGACCCAAACCGAACCAGCTCGTATTCGAGTACAATTTGCCGAAACTACGAAACCATCGACACGACCAGCACCGCGGCTAGGAAGAAACTCGTAATAAAATTAAAAATTGTCAAGTGGCAAATTAATTACATCTTCGATCACGTACAAATAAGCTGGAAAAAAGTTCTCTAATTGGTTAATTTTTTGTAAACACGCGCAACAATTTTTTGTATCACGTTCTGTTCGACTTGGGGTAATTTTCCCACCCATGGCTCGCCCTCACTTCGAGGCGAAAACTGCAAGAAGCAAAAAGTTGGCGAAATTTTACGACGATGCGAGCGACGTAGCGTAAAACTAGAAAATTATTAATTTCGTATCGTCGTTGCCATTATATAAAACGAGTAATAAGTCGAAGAAATCCGCAGTCGAACCTTCGGAAAGCGTTTTTTTTTTTCAATTTTTAATTAATTTTACCCAACAAGTATTTGCAGGGGAGGAAAATGACGTACGAGGTATTTCGTAGCTATTTCCTACACAGGTCTGGATCCTTGAATCGAATCTACGTATACTTTCGGTTTTCTATGAAACAATTCCCTTGACCAATATGAATCGGAATATTGGCCACTTGTATAATACACTTCATTAGCGGTCATTCGTCAAACATTTTTATTTAAATATTACGCGGTTGGAACCTTGACGCGTTTCATTTACTCGGCAATATTTTAAGTTTATTTTTAACGTCGAAATACCATTCGGATGCCGGGTTTATCTGGCATCGCGAGATCGTCGATTACCACGAGATAATTATTTACCAGCTTTTCGACGATTTATCGATTCGTACGACCAAACAATACGAGATATCCCTTCGGTTATGTCATCCGGCAATACGAACCGCTGACCCAGACGAAGCTGGTTTGTAATCTGCCATGTTGAGCAGGCAGTCCGCAGTCGAATAATAATTTACTAAAACGAGACTGCGGAGGGACTGCATATACCCGGTGAACTTTATGGTATCCAGTTTGCATGCGCGACGATCGTGTTCCAGTGACCTAGGAACCTGTACAGCGATGACGATGTTTTCAAAACAAACGCCGCACAACCGTGTCTAATGAAATGCAATACCGCCTTCCGAGAGCGATATGAATTTGAATTTCTTTTTTATCTCCAAACCGGTAATTCAATCGTGATTTAGCTAAAGGCTCGTCGTCTTCGTCCTCATCCATTGTTTGCGTATAAGTATTCGGATACCTACATCAGTCTGCCAGTAAGAGATATTCCATTGTATAGTTATTAATACTCCTACTCGAAGCCAGTTCGTATTCTATACAAAATGATGGAAAGTTTTGCCCAACTCGAGCGCGGATTTTCGAATATTGAAATCGATGCTAGACCAACGTACCTATTTTATACTTATATCATTAATTCGGATTTCTATCCGTATAAAGGTGCAAGGTGAAGTCGGAATTAGGAATCAATATGTGTACTAGATATTGACGCAGAAATCATCGAATTGCCATTGGAACCTACCTATTTTACCTGGCTGGTTAATAAACCTAGAAATGCATTTCTCTCTCGCGTTGCAATCGTAATGCGCAATTAAGTACGATTTCACACTTTGGATTTTTTCAAAGTCGATACGATAAATTTACTCGAGAACCAATCTCGTAAAATTTATACGTGGAAAAAATTCCGTTACGAAATGCAACTTTCAATTATCAAGTCGTAAAAATCAGATTTGAAAAATATCTAGGTCGTTGCGGAGGATATTTACGCGTCGGATTGAAATTAATAATTACGAATCGATCGATTCTCATACCTAGTTACCTACGTATTTATTTCATTATTACTCGAAGGAAATACCTAATCCGCGACATAGGTAAGAGAGAAATTCAAAAATAAATTATCGAGGTAATTCGTACCTACGTTCTAACTGTATTTTGAAAACAAAATGAAAAAATGAAAAATTGAGGTAGAATTATTCAATTTAGCTACAAATCGAAAAAATTTGTGGAAAATTTTCAAAAAATTTTGGCACGCAATTTTCATTTTTTGATCAATTTTTTCGAATTCATTTAAATACCATCGTGCGGTTTTAAACACCCAAAATAAATCATATCTCGTAATCGCATATCATTTCAACTCGTATGGTATCCATTTCTTCATTTACGTCAAATATGTTTCGTGACATCTAACCATAATTCAACCCCTCTCCGCTCCCGCCACATTCCCCCACACGTCATGCAAATATAAAAGCACACTCCTTTTTAATCCATTTTGACCAAGTTTATAGTAAATCGACGATCATTAGAAAACAAGACTCGAGCTGCATAGATAACTCAACAAGGGAGTACTAATTGAACGAGGAGGTATTTTCAAACACGCAAAAAACCCAAGTCACGTGGCAAGCAACCCTCGCAATTTGTAAAAGAATTCCCGCTTCGCGATGGAGACGAATTAAGGCATCAAATCTACATAAAGTGCATACGAATATTTTCGATGATGAAAAATGATGTGTCAGCAATAACGTATTTACATTAGAATCCGTTTATTTTGGAGAAATTTAAAGAGGGATGGTTTGAAGTTTCGATAGACTTTGAAGAGAATTAAGAAAAATACACGCCTTGAAATCGGTATTCAATCGAGGTGATCGTTTTGCATTTTTTTTTTTTTTCGAAATTGGGAATGGAGGGTAGCGCAAGTCTTACAACAACCTGGTAAATATTTCACCTCTCTGACCTAACCCTCGCCACTCCATAATTACCCTTAATGAAGTCTGTCTGTTTTTAAAATTTTGTATTGAAAATTCAACAAAAAATTTTTTGAAAAAATTGCATCGAAATCGTTCGAGTACGAAATGTTTTTACTTAAAATGACCATTGCGGTGCACATTTTCAACCCTTAAGCAATCTTTCAAAAATACTTGAAAGAATAACTTTTCAAATTTTTTTTTCAAATTTTTAGTAAAAAAAACAAAGAAAATTTTTCTTAAAATAGTCCGAATATTGATATCTATTTTATTTCAAGGCAAAAAAGTCACACGGACAAACTTTCACTTCGTTTTTTCAATTTTTGAAAAAAAAGGGCGTGAAAAATGTGTTATTCCCCATTTTTAAAAAACAGTCGGGACTGGATAGCGGTGGAAAATCGCTCCCATGATTTTTTTAGGTGCAAATATTAGGTATCAATAATAAGATCGTTTCAAAAAAGATTTCCTCAAAAATTGGAATTTTTTTTGATCTTCCATCAAAAGTGTAAAAAAAACAAGGATAAAGTGATTTTTTTCAAGTATTTCTGAAAAATGGGCGCCAATGATTTTTTTGGTCGAACACATTTACACTAAGGCCATTTTGGGTAAATTTTTATCAATTTTTTTCTGTCAAATTTTCAAAAAAAATTGAATTTGGTTTTGGTCAGATTTTAAAAAAGAGCGAGGGAGGGGTCGTAAGGGTTTAGTCGGAGGGATGAAATTTTTACCAGGTTGTTTCGATGTCCGGAGGGAAAATTTCATTTTCTTTTCAAAAATACCCAAATGATGCCGTTTTGAGGCCCCACAACCTCTGCAAGATGATGTAGGGGCCTAGACTGTATTTCCCACGAGAGCGTCGTGGAAAATATGACATATCCGCTCGCATTTGATACGACGGGTGGTCAGTTTTCATTTATTTTGACAATGTTGCACCAACTGCGGGCTTTTAAAATGAATATGGTAGAATTATAACCAAAATAATACGTTTTTGAAAAAAAAATGGCGACTGTACCTCTGAAACTTTTTTACAAAATGGCGGCTCAAAGTTTTTAAAAAGCGATAACTCGGTGAAAAATGACTCGAAAATTTTGAAAAAAATTTTTGGGGTCCCTCGGAGTCCCTGAAATCCATTAGAAAAAACGTGAAATTTTTATCCGCATTTGGTGAAAAACGAAAAAATTAAAACTAAAAAACACATTTTGCCCCTCCCCCCAAAATAATTGCGCTAGGGGTCCAAAATTTCTGTCAACATTTTTTCTCATCGTGGTCGACCTTTTGGCATAAGTTTCGTCGAAATCGGTGTCGGTGGCTAAATCACCACGCTTGCCCGGCTATACATTTTTCCAATTTTTTGGAATTGGAATTAGGAGTCGTTAAAAATTTCATTGAAAAAAGAGAATCGTACTTTTTACGAACAATTTTCTCAAAAATACGAGAAATTGGTAGGGCTGGAAAGGGAAAAACGTATTGAAAAATATCACCGAGACCTTTCTGGCCGCCCTTTTCAAGATGAAAAATATCCAACACATCCATCCCTAAGAAACACTCGATCATTTCTCAAAACTTCCATCACCTCCTACCCTCCACCAAAAAAACCTTATCGAAGCTAATTTCGAGTGAAACCCCCACGCCAAACTCCGACCAACGCCAATTATAAATATTTACTCGAACGCTACGACTCGATCCAAGTCCAAACGTTTGGCAATTTTATCTTCGCAACGCGAAAACGGTTTAATTTAAAACCACTTCTGCCAACGAATTCGGTCACGTTTAAACAATACGAGAAACACGAGCACGACACAAGAGAGAAACCCCACTGACATGGAGAAATTTTTGCCACTTGTAAGGTTTCGTGGCCGAAGTAATTTTACGCAGTTTGGGTCGTAGCATAAAAATTCGTTACGTTCGCGAGCTGGACGAAATAGGTTGCTGAATTTGCATAATGACTACGATTACGTAGACTTATACGCTACCTATTTATACGAATAAAGGGGAAGAGGGGGGGAAGCACATGTACCTTAGCTATATTCCAAAAGGGTGGAAAAATTTGGTACAAATACCAGCATCGTCGTCATTAAATAGGTACCTACGTAAGTATAATTAAAAGTATATACAAACGACGTGGGTCGAACGAGTATTTTGAATAGCATCTTTTAGTATGATTGAAAAGAGAATTTGGGAAATAGCTAGTTAGCTCGGTATACAAATGGTACGATACTGACGAAGGTGTAAAGCACCCAAACACCAGCAGCAGGTATCGATATCGTACCAGACCCTGTTACAAAGTTGTAAATAATAAGACAAATCATCCGACAGTTTGCCATTCTACGGTTTTAAAACGAGCAATTTATTTTCGTTCATTTAGAATTTAACGCCGAGGGATGGGGCAGGGGGTGGAGGTATCGATTTCGAAGATGGGCTACGTCGCGTTGCGAGCAGTTCAAATCGAACCCGTTGTCGGGCGTTTTATATTACTATACGAGTATAACACCACCGACGATAAATCTTTCGACGAGATGAGCCTGTATGCGTATATCGCCCAAGAATAAACGTAGAAGGATTGTTAAACTTCTCTCGTGATAATACTTCCCGATGCATAAATCACGTTCAAGGTTAGACCCATCCTATCAGCGTACTAGACGGTTTCAGATTTAGATATGTGTCGACGATATTACGACTACATGTGCCTCGGATAGCAGCTATGCCGAACACGTGAATTAATGCGCACATGTACCATTAGTAAAACTAATTCGTACGGTATGGATTGCGAAATATAACCATACGCATGTCAAATATCTACAAGGTGGAGTAATTGAAATGTTCGAGTTGTACATTCGTCACCGATGCGCCTTGTTCGTTAATTAATTTCCTACGTGTATTTCTTTTTTGTGTTTTGTTTTGTTACATAGGTATTAGGTACTACATACTTTTTAGTACCTACCTACCTACGTTTTTTCCCTAATGTATGGATTTATTTATTACGTACATTAGATGGCTTTGTATACATTATGGAGAAGAATCGCCAAGACTAAGACTGCTTATTGATTTCAAGGTTTGCCACGAGCGAGAGAGAAAGAACGAATGTACCTACTCTGTTGGTAAATTGCACGTTTACCGCAAGGTCATTGCGAAGATGTCGGTCTACGAGTTCTTTGACCGCCTTGCTGTATATCAACAGTTGCGTAAACGTGCGACTGCGATTCGTATTCGCCAAGCGCTGACGGTGCATATTTCATAAATCGTTTACGTCGTAGCGATGTAGTATACACGTACGACGCGACGTACGAGTGGTTCTGGCTGGTGAAAGATGACGAATAGTTTGGCAGATTGATGGATTCTAAGCGCTGGGGCGCGGCGCGGCGCGGCGTGGGCAATGGCTCGCTGGTTTAGCTGCTTTTCAGTTCGACCTTTTCGGTAACTATTTCAAAGATTGGTATATTAGCACTTTACTTCGACGATTTTCACTTTTTTTTCTTTCTAAAATGATGAACCCTCGAAAGGAAAAGTAGTTGCAACAGTCAACATTTTGGAAATACCAACAGACCTTTTCCAATTCACAACCACCCGCTCCCCCCACCAAGACTTCAGAGGTGCGGCATTCGGAAATTTAAAAAATCAATTCCAACAGCTAATACGTATTTACTCGTGATTTTTCGATAGCAACGCTTCTCACGATTACAACTTAATCATTCGTAGATAATAAGCACCTGTTGGGGAGGGAGGGGGGTGCTAGACTCGGAAATTTAAATTCGCAAAAATTCAACAGTAAACGTGCTCTCCCCTTCGGAGACCAATTTTGGGGCTGAAGACTGAAAAAATACGGTAAGAATTAAAATGACGGTTTTCAAAGATCTAAATGTAGCGAAAGTAGATAATTTTGATTTTATTCTATTCGTATGTTCCGTATGAAAAGGGTTAACGCGAACGGTGCGAGTCCAGTTGAAATCACTTCCTTCGGGCAATTTGTATCTACGTGCTCGGTATGAAATATCCGTAATCTTAGACCGTACATTTTATAAACTCGTACGAAATATTAAAAGAATAAAAAAAAAGCTACCCCGCTCGGAAACGTTCGATAAAATGTTTAATTTTGTATACAACGTGGCCCCAAAAAAAAGGAAACCGTACGCGTTGCGTAAACGATGAAATTTATTTACATCAATTTGCATCATCGCCACCGACATCACGACGAATATCTTGTTCGGAGCACGAAAATAAAGAAAACCGCCACGCCGGCTCGATCAATTTGAAAAATTAGAGATACGTACGCGGAATTTTTATACGGTATTTTGGTATTCGCCGAAACGTATAACGAATTTTGTACCTCGTCCGACCCCATCGTCTCGAACGACCCAAGATAAACGAGTTCATTAAGTCACTGTCTCGCGAGTCGCGAGCATGAGATGTACCTGTCTGTAGGCCTACGTTAAACCTTATCGTCGGTGCATTTCGGCAGCAGCTACCTTAAAAGATATTAAACTCGATCGCGTCGTGTAGGCACCTATTCGTTATTCTGGCAGGATTTTCAAAATTCAAACGACGGCCAATGATCTCGGCTGCTTAAGCCACCGATCGAACTGCCGAGTCTATTTACAATTTAATCGGGTATTCGGACGAATGCCGAATTCGCTATAAAACCAGATAGCAGATCTACTTACGTGGGGTTAAGTTCGTTAGCTCGGCGTACGGATGTCGAGATTTCGATCTGGAACCTCGCAGACGTTTCGTATCTCGGTTAGTCAAGGTTAACGGGTCAAGGTTATCGAATTTTCGCAGGGGTTCCGAATTAAAGAAATTCGCGCGAGCGATGATAATTGGACCGAGACGATAACCTTCGATCGACATTTTCCCAGTCCACGTATAACCAGCTGGTATTTAGATCGACTCGACCAACCTGGCCGCGTATTTTTTTGGTAAATTCGTCGTCGTTGGTACGAATTTCGTAACGAATCCGCGTACTAAGGAGTGACCTATTAGGCAGGCGCCTCCTGCAGCGTACCAATAAATTCTCTCTTCGAACTGAACGGTACCCAACAGCACCACAACCAGCGAATACCAAAAGGTTACCGTTACGTAGGGAACATGTATTGACATTTTATTACCAATTTACGAGTAAAAAATACGTCGAGTAATCGACCATCATCATCACCATCATCGCCGGAGATGACGGTAATCGACGTTTAATAATTTCCACGCCGAGATTACTCTTACCTTGAAAATATAAACATCGACGTCGTATAATAAACGCGGAACACATAGTTAATCTGATTTGAAACCTTCTTCGCGTCTACGTACCAAGATCCGAAGGTACAACGTACGAAATTACAAACTTTATGCCAACTTTTTCTCGCAATTTTTTTTCAAACTAAACTTCCCACAATGAGAAATTCCTATTTTAGTGCAAGTTTTACGCCTTAGACATCGAACAAGTCGATACTTCTCAAACACGCGAATTAACTCGATGCAATTTTCCAAAAATAATTTTACACCCGCAGCTGAATTGGGGATGTATTAATAGAGGTTTTGACAGATTTTCCAATCTTTATTTATGCTGCACGAGCTTTCGATCTGGCGAGTGTTTGATTTTCAATTTTTCCCAGACAGTGTTTACGTACGAATAAGAATAGCCTAGATATCGCTTTGGGGAACTTTAAAGCCATACGAAATTTAATTTACTTCGGCGTTTCCTTTGCTTTTTTTTTATCCGTTATCTTGATTTATTGCCTATTTTCTTTTCTTTCGGTGTCCTGAACTGACTGCTAAACAAGTTGCGTAAATAATTGTTGGAGAAAGGGGATGAAGGGGAGAGAGATTGGGATGGAAATAAACGAAGCCGGGAAAGGGATCGCGATGGTATCAATTTACATTGGATACGAGATTTTGTACAGTATGTAATTGCGTTGAAATGCAAAACGAAGGGGATTTATTTTGAATCAGGGAAGTCAACTCGAACGTCGAAAGCTAGAATTTGAAATTTTTTGGTCAATTGTACCTTCAAACAATTTGTTCCTTCGAAAGTACGAATAGGGCCCTAAAATTATACCCACGATCAAATTTTCGGCACCCTTCTTTGATCACCCATGGGTATCTTATTTTTTGCATGAATTTTTTTGAAGTCCATCAAACAAATATTTTGAATGGCGCGGGGGGGGGGGGGGGGGGGGGGGGGGGGGCAGTGCCAATGAATCTAAAAATCCACAACTCGCCAGATTCAGAATTGGCTTCAGTCTGCCCACAACAAAGTTTCATTTTATTTGGTATCGGGGGGGGGGGCATAGGTTTAGTTTTCCAAAATTCAATTTTCAATATTCTGCGGAAAACCTCAGATTTCTTTGCTCGTTTCTTCAATCTTGTGAGCTGAAAACCTACCATGGTTTTAATCCCGAATTCACGAATGCGTTCCAAAAGAAGTGGTCAAAATTCAAAAAATTCAGAAATATGTCGGACATGTCGCAATTATTTATTGTAGTGTTTTCGACAGTGCTGATGTATAAATATTGATTTGATTTTTTGGAAAGGCCTTTCCTATACCCTTCCTTAAATTCTGGCAAAAATTGAAAAAAAATTGTATTCCCCTTTGCTGACCCCCCCCCCCCCCCCCCCAAAACTTCCCCCTTTTTTTGCCAAAAATAAAAAAAATTTTTTCCCCCTTGCCGGCCCCCCCCCCCCCCTCCCCAATAACTTACCCATTTTTTGGCCAAAAATGAAAATTCGAATGTCAATTTGATTTTTCTTCAATGTGTTTCTCTCAAGGTTTAAAACGAAAATAATGAAAAAAATATGAACGATTTTTAGAAACTATAGGTCTAAGTCTAAAATAACGAAAAGGACACGAAATTCGGGCAAAAAACACGAAATTTTGATAATTTGCAGTTTTATTGAAATCAAAGAAGAACTGATTAAATTTTCAAGTTTGTTTTTCCATATTCAAGTAGGTAATCATTCGATACTTACTTCCTTCATACGAAAAAGATGATAAAATTTTCACTATACTTGCAGGAAAGTTGAAAATTTAAAAAAAAATGTCACGCATTTTTTAGAAAAAAAAATTAAAGACACGAAATTTAATCCAACTTCAAAGAAGTCTGACATAATGTTCATGGAAATCTAAAATTTTTTTCAAGTCAGAAATATTCTGACATAGGTAATGTCTAAAAGTAAAGTCTGACAAAATGTCTAAAAGTCGCCATTATCTATAAAAATTTTCCAAGTTCAAAAAGTCAGTTGAAACCTAAAAATTTTTCCAAGTCCAAAAAAATCAGACATAATGTCTCAAGTTCAATGGAATTCTGAAAATTTTTCGAAGACCAAAAAGGTCTGACATAATGTCTAAAATTCACCGGAAATCTAAAAAATTTTCCAAGTCAAAAAAAGTCTGGCATTACGTCTAAAAGTCAGCGTTGCACAATTTCGTCACGGAATTTTCTACGAGATCACTCCGTATAGCAAAAGCATATCCTATGCTAAAATGGACAAAAAAATAGACAGAAAAATGGACATGAAAAATGGGCAAAATTTTCAGAATGACCCCCCCCCCCCACATATCCATTAGGGTGGG